>JADRCD010228663.1:14184-29556 GCA_019843815.1 Montemys delectorum
GGATGAGAAACGTTTTCTCTAGTTTAGAAATATGTTGAGAGTGAACACAGATTACAGAGAAACAAGAGCTTTTTAGCTATTTCTCCAAAATTGGTTTGATGAATTTTGAAGAGATCACAAAGATTCTAGAAAAGGATGACCTGATAATTCGATCACCCAATTATATTGTATATAATTTCTAACAAAACAAACACCAAACCAAAAAATAAAAATAAAATAAAAAACCTAAAACACTTATAGAGTGGGAAAAGAAGTTTTCCTCAGAATTAAAAAAAAAAATCACCACAAAAATACAGTGATGCTTAGCCACTGTCTTTGAAATTTGTTACTGAAATTGTAATCTACTTAGAACTCTCCCTCTCCCCTCCCTCTTCCTCTCCCTCTCCCTCTCTCCTCTCTTCTCTCTCTGCTCTCCTCTCTCTCACTCCTCTCTCTCCTCTCTCCTTTCTCTCGGCCATTTGAAGAAGAGGTTTGTAACTGCAAGGAAGAATTGCCAAGAAAGAACAGACTCAATGTTTCCCAACTCCATTCTCATGGGAAGTGACCCACTCCTAAAAGATGTAACCAATTCTTCTGGACCAGCCTCAGTCCCTGTATGAGGCAGCCACTACATACACTCATTTTCCATTAAGCCATACCTTTTAGTGATCTCATCAGCTTTCAATACTGCAACATTGGGTATCAAGGTACAGAATGAATCTTGTGGGTATGAGCTACATTTCTGTGCCAATGTACATGATAATTTGGTATATATAGACATTGTATAATGGTCATCACAATTCAGTTGACATGTTCACTTCCATCCATGGTACACATTAGAATCAGCTTATAAATAGAAACTTGTGCCTTTTGTTCAATAGCTCCCCATTTATATAAACTTCAGTATATTTATTTCTTAAGTATATTTATTACCTATATAAGACATTTAGATGATAACTTCTATTTTATGTGGCCATCCTTACTTGGCATATAAAGACACTCAAAATTAGTAGGTGTTCGCTGGGTGAGGTGACACATAACTAAATCCCAGCACTTGGGAGGCTGAGGCAGGAGGATAATGAGTTTGAGAACAACAGTCTGGGCTATATGAAAAGACTATCTCAAAGAACAAATATAATATAAGCATTATTATTTGTGCCGAGTTGACAGAAAAGCTACAGTCATTTGAGAAAAGGAAACATTAACTGAGAAAATGGCCTGTGGGCAAACCTGTGGGGTCATTTTCTTGACTGATAATTGATATAGGTGAGTCCATCTCATTATGTTTGGTGCCACCTCTGGGCTGCTGGTCTTGAGTGCTATAAGAAGGCAGGCTGAGCAAGCCTTAAGTGAGCAAGTCATTAAGCAACACTCTTCTAAAAGCCTCTGCTTCAGTTCCTTCAGTTGCTACCTTGCTTGAGTTCCTGCCCTGAATTCTCTTAGTGATAGAGGGAAATCAGATTTGTAGGATGAAATAAACCCTTTCCTTCCCAAGCTGCTTTTGGTCATGGTGTTTTATCATAGCAATAGAAATCCTGACTAAGACCTTTATTTTCAGCATGAAGTTCATCTGTTAGGGATGTGTTAAATATATAATGGTGTAAGCAAACTAGGAAATCTTAAGAATATTTAAATAGACCTGTGTATGCTTTGGGAAGATTTTACACAGTATATTTAAATAAATAAATGAGTTATAAGAGAGAATGTAATAGCCATCTCTCCCTTTCTATCTCTTCCCTTTCTTTTTTCTTTTTTGAGTTCATCATAGAGCCCAGATTATATTAGAATGCATGATTCCATTGCCTGAGTCTCCTGAGTATTGTAATTATAGGGTTTTTTTTTTATCACCATTCCCAAATCAATTTGTATAAAAATTTAAAATGCCTAGGTATTTCTTTGACTATGTTGAAGTTTTTAACCATGCCCTTATATTTATTTTATATTTTGATACTCATTAAAGAACATAATTTTTATTACCAGATATTTTTTAAATTTAATAAAAGTAGTTTTTCTTATGAAAAACCAAACAATAAAACAATGAAACATAATGTTGACATGAACACAAAGGAAAGGAAACAGAGAATTATTAGAATCTCAGAATATTGAATCTTTGGGATATTATGCAAGAGACTTAAAAATCATGTATGAAGGGAGACCTCGCATAAATCCCAAATTCAACAAACCAACTGTCTAGTCATATGCAAAATAACTTGAAGTTTTGAATATTGATTAAAAACTTAGTTTTAAATGATTTTATTTTCTTATTTCTTAAGCTGTTATAATGGTTTGTAAAAGAATACTTTTGTCTTATAGAAATATATATCTGTGGTTGAGCTGATGAACTATCAAGAGTTTGCTTTGGAATGGCCAAATGACTAGGAGATGGTATTCAGACTCTAGATAGCCTGATGACAGCCATTTCCAAATATTCACATTCTTCTGTAGTGTGTGAGCTTTGTACACGGGCTGAATCTAGTAATTTACCTCTAATCATGAGGATTTTTCAAAGAAAAAAACCCCTTTGTTTATTTCCCTTCTAGCCTTCATGATGGAGTGAGCTAGGAGAGTAGAAAGGCCTTGTGACAAAGAACTTGGACAGACTTGGACTTACATGTGCTGAGGAAAGAAAGACTCCGGTCCAATAACTTTCAAGGTAATGTGTCTTGCTGCTGTGAACTGAAATTTTATAGAAAACTGTTTGCTCCAATTAGTTGATGTTGTTACTGTATTGTCTTCTATCCTCTTTGATCTGTAGTCTAATTGTTATATCCATTATTGACAGAGTATTGTTGAGATCAATATAAAAATAATTACATATAATAAATCTTGGCTTATGTCTACATATCCTGATAATATATACTAAATAAGTATAAGGCTAAAGTCATAGCCTTGTTTGTCAGTCATCTCTATTCATTTTTTAAAACTTTTCCTTGATTTTTTGTGAATTTCACATCATGTACCCAATCCCACTCATCTCCCCATCTCTTATATCTGCCCTCTATCCTTGCAACCTTTCTCCAAAATAAAATAAAAAAAACAAACAAATATGCCATCCTGTCATGGTGTTAAATTCAGCATGGGTGCCCCACTCGCAAAGAATCAGGGGGGAGATTGCTGCAATTTGCATGAGGTTTTTATTGAACTGGGGTCGTCCTGTATTCGGAGCAAAGGCAACCCCCAGGAACAAAAGCACACACTTTTTATACCTTTCAGTACATAGATTTACAGCATGAGTTGGTTAACTCTCATTGGTAGAGCCCATTGTCCCCTGTTTTCATTGACCTCTGTGCCCCAGGTGAGGAGGAGACACCGATTGCACACAGGAGGGGTTGGGGGAGATCCACCCCTTACTGGGGATGTTTCCTGGAACAGGGTATTACTCCCCACAATTAGGGCATCTCCTGGGGACTGATGTTTGCTCGGTAAATCCTTATGAAGCTCTGTCTTTAGGCTTAATGGACATTCCTTGCTCCTTGGTATTTTTATGAGGTGTCTCTATTTGCTCAATTCTTACAATGGAAGCTATAGTGTGTCACAATGTGTCACACAGTATACATTTTGTCCACACATTGTTAACCTGCAAGTATTTACTGCAATGACTCATTCATCTGGTTACAAGCCTCTGGCTTCTGCTACATTATCAATACTGGATCTTCACCAGGATTTCTCTCAGATACTTTGTGGTTGTCCTGTATAAGGAGATCCTGCTGCTTTGGATCTGCAGGATTTCCCCCTTCTTGTGCTCTAGTAATTTTATAGATGAGGTAGATGTTGGAGTGGGCCAACTCAAAGCCTTGGATCTGGGTTTGGGTGGTAGCTGAGTTGGTCAGCCCACTTGCACCTGTACCACCAGGATGAGCTCTCTTGCACTGTCCCAGCTAGCTCACTGTGATGGTTTGTATATGTTTGGCCCAGAGTTGGGGGCACTATTAGAAGATGTGGTTCTGTTGGAGTAAGTTTGTCAATATTGGTGTGGGCTTTACGACTCTCATCCTAGCTGCCTAGAAGTCAATATTCTGCTAGCAGCCTTCAGATGAAGATGCAGAACTCTCAGCTCCTCCTGTACCATGCCTGCCTAGATGCTGCCATGTTCCCATCTTGATGATAATGGACTGAACCTCTGAGCCTGTAAGCCAACCCCAATTAAATATTGTCCTTTATAAGACTCGCCTTGGTCATGATGTCTGTTGACAGCAGTAAAAACCCTAAATCACTCACCTAATGTACAGCTGGTTAGGGGAAAGGGCAGAGTCAGCTTGTGCTGCCCAAATGAGGTACAGGGCCTGTTCTTTTGAGTGCTACAGCTGGTGAGGAACAGGGACATCTGACTAATTCTCATGACTCTGGGAGCAGCTCTCCCTTCTGCCAAAGGCAGAGTGAGGTAGGACATTTCTTCTTCAAACACATCACTGTAGGCAGACAAGGAGTGGGATGAGCTGTCCCTCACTCATTCCATAGGGGCCAACTCTTCTGAACCCATACCACCAGAGCCACCACTCCCATGCTGTCCAAGCAAAAGGCAGGCCAGCTCAGCACTGTGCTTGGACATGAACATGGCCTTAGGGACAGACCAAGGACATCTGCATGGCCTTTGGTGGTAACACAGGTCTTGAATATCAACACAGACCCCTACTGTGATAGGACTGCAGACTCAGACATGACCCTCAGCAGCAGCATGGACCCAGGTGTCACTATGATCTCAGGTGACAGGAAATGTCACTCAGATCAGCATGCCTCCCCCCATTAATAATTATATGATTTCTATTTTCCTGTGATTTAAATTTTCAACTTGTCATGATTAGATTTGAAGTGAGTTTCTTGCTTACAGTATGTAGTTGAACTACGTTTTTTAAAATTTATTTGTATATTTAGTTAATGTATGAATAAGTACTCTGTCTTCGTGAACACTAGAAGCACTAGAAGAGGGCATCAGATCCCATTACAGATGGTTGTGAGCCACCATGTGGTTGCTGGGAATTGAACTCAGGACCTTTGGAAGAACAGCCAGTGCTCTTAACTACTGAGCCATCTCTCCAGTCCCTGAACTATGTTTTCTAATTAGTCTGTTGTGTGTTTTGACTAGGAAACTTTTATCACTTACATTCAATACTGATATATTTAGGTAGTGATATTTTATTTCTGTTATAGTTTGAATTTGAAATGTTCCTCACAGTTTTATGTTTTGATCAATTAGTTCTCAGCTTGCTGCAGACCTTTTAGGAGGTAGGGCCTTGCTAGTGAAAGGAGATCAATAGAGACCACGTCTACATGGGAGGATGGTAAGATCTTGGCTCAGAAACTAAGAAAAATTTAACTGCATAGTTTAAATTTTTTGTTCTAGAGTTTGTCCAAGTATTTTGTCTAGTTCCTGGCTGCTTATCAAAGTAATTGCTGTATTTTGTCTATTATTCTACCACTCACTGTTACTATTATTCTGACACTAACGGATACTTCTCTATTCCAGTGTACCATGTTTACTTCATGCTAGTATGGAACTTATTGTTAAACTTTCTATTTTTGCCACAGTGTTTTTATCGCTGGAATTTCTGATTCTTCTATGGCTTCTCAACTTCTCTGATGAAGCATTCTAATTTTATTTTTAGAGTTTTACTGTGTATCCCTTGATAGTCCAGAACTCACTATATAGATCAGAGTAGCCTCAAAATCATAGACATCTGCCTGCCTCTGCCTCCAAACTACTGAGGCATGTAGCACCACACCCAGCAACTTCCTACTTTTTCATTTTTTAATCTGGGTCTGTTGGTACCTTTTGATGATCTTTTTATACTTTTTGAAATCCTCCTGGTTCTGGGCATTAGGAATGATTTTCAACTGAAACCTGATTTTATTATTATTATTATTATTATTATTATTATTATTATTATTATTATTATTATTATTATTATTTTATTATGATGATGATGTTACAGGACTCTGAATCTTATTTAACACCCCTCCCATTCCCCATTTTAGATGCATACTTTCCTTTAGCATTACTCTGGGAGACTAGAAGGGTATAAGGCCATGTGAAAAAGAATCAAAATGCTCCATTGTTGCCATTGAGTTGGGAGACCTTCTAATTTCTACTGAGCAGGAGTGAGAGTTTGGGCTGCTCATGTGGTTTCCACTGATGCCATTTGTTGGGGTGTCTGTATTGCTGCTGGACAGCAGCAGAGTCTTAATATTTCTACAATGGCTTGTGACAGCACCACTGGAAACAAACAGCTCCCCTTACTACTGGAGTGTGGGGTCCAGGTCAGGGCAACCAAGTTAGTCTCTGTGGACACAACAGAGATAGAGAGGGAAGATCTTTTTTTTTTTTTTTTTTGGCTTTTCAAGACAGGGTTTCTCTGTGTAGCCCGGCTGTCCTGGAACTCACTCTGTAGACCAGGCTGGCCTTGAACTCAGAAATCCACCTGCCTCTGCCTCCCAAGCGCTGGGATTAAAGGCATGCACCACCACTGCCTGGAAGGTCTTGTTACCAGCTACATACTGTAAGCAAGAAACTACATACTGTAAGCAAGAAACTCACTTCAAATCTAATCATGACAAGTTGAAAATTTAAATCACAGGAAAATAGAAATCATATAATTATTAATGGGGGGAGGCATGCTGATCTGAGTGACATTTCCTGTCACCTGAGATCATAGTGACACCTGGGTCCATGCTGCTGCTGAGGGTCATGTCTGAGTCTGCAGTCCTATCACAGTAGGGGTCTGTGTTGATGTTCAAGACCTGTGTTACCACCAAAGGCCATGCAGATGTCCTTGGTCTGTCCCTAAGGCCATGTTCATGTCCAAGCTCTAGAACCCCATCTGGCCTACTTCGACATCATTATGGTCAGGTGTTGACCACTAAGGTCAGGTGTTGAAGTGTTTGGTTGTAATCTTTCAAAGGTATAAATCTAGGCTTCCTGTTCAGTATTTGCTGATGAGGTTGTGATGAGCTATGGTTTTAGTTTTTTGTACTTGGTTGGGGTGATGGTTTGACTTAGAACATCCCCCATAGGTTCATATATTTTAATGCTTGGTCTTTAGGGAGTTAGAACCAATTGGGAGGGATTAGGAGACGTGACCTTGTTAGAGTAACTGTGGCTTCCTTGGAGGAAGTATATCACTGTGGGGTGGGCTTTGGGGTTTCAAAAGCTCATGCCAAGCCAGTGGCTCTCTTCTTACTGCCTATGAATTCAGATGTAGAACTTTCAACTTTCTCCAGCACTATGTCTTCCTGTGTGCCACCATGCTCTCTTCCATGATAAAAATGGACTAAACCTCTGAAACTGTAAGCCAGCCCCAATTGAATGTTTTCTTTTATAAGAGTTGCTGTGGTCATGGTCTCCTTTGCAGTGACAGACACTGACAAAGACAGTTGGAGTAGAGTGGCCTTTAACATTTTTTTTTTCTGTTTTCTTAGGCTGCCCCTGTACCACTCTGGCTAGAGAGAGGAGGATTTTTCTTCTGCCTGTTGGGGTTTCTGGGTCACAATCTTCTTCAGTTCTGACTCTGGAATGTATAAAGTAGAAAGAAAATTCAGGAAACTCATTACCAGGTCATTCTTTAGGTCTTAATATCTCTAGTTAGTCTACCTTCTGCTTCTTGCCTTGAGGGTCATGCCTTCTTTACTTAGCATATAACATCCAGGATTTTTATCTTGACAGTGAGTGGGCTGTGGTATTTTTGTTCCATATCCTGTAAGTTGAGCTTCTTTCGTGGTGCATTTTATCATAACTTTGTCTAAATCTATTGAGATAATCTTTTTTGTGTTTTTGATATATTGATTCAAATTATGGATGTACTATTGCTCAATATATATGCTAAAATAAGAGTTAAAATAAATCAATAAAAATGAATGAAGGATAAAGTATTCTAAAACAAAATTTTAAATGTGTATATAATAGATATGGAAATATTTATAAGCAAATTAAGTGAAGGGTTTTTTTGTTGTTGGTTTTTTGTTTTGTTTTGTTTTTTGTTTTTCTAGACAGGGTTTCTCTGTGTAGCCCTGGTTGTCCTGGAATTCACTCTGTAGACCAGTCTGGCTTTGAACTCAGAAATCCTCCTGCTTCTGCCTCCAAGAGCTGGGATTAAAGGCATGTCCCACCACTGCCTGGCCAAGTGAAGTTTTTTTTAAAGAAGCCATGAATATCTATCTTAATTGATCTTCATTGTACCTATCACCTCAAAGTCATGTATGTGTACTAAGAAATATAGTTGTCAAGTTATATACAAAACCTTATTTTCTAGTTCTCCATATTCAATGACATAAGTAAGTTGTGTCCTCAGCAATATGGCCTTTCCATCAGGTTGCGGGGAGTAACTGATAGCCTTAGCAACAGCCTGTGATGTCCGAGTGTGTCTACGGGACCCTTTGGCCAATTGACAACATGTGTTTCTTCCTGGTACTGGATGTTGTACTAGATGACATAAGATTTCTGGTTGGGGTCTTACCTCCTCCATTATATAGTGACTCTATTTACATTCCTTTCACATATGTATGTATTTTAGAAAGCTTCTGCAGTAGTAGGTTTTGATTTTTTTTTTTAATGCCTTTTGGTGTTAGTTGACTCTCCCCATACGCCTGCCTTTACCCTTCTCTCCTATCCCTCCCTATTTAATTTTTCTATTCTAATTTCCCCTTATATTACTCCATACCACTAGATCCTAATTCTCCATCTTTGAGAGATCCTCTCCTCCCCCCTGATGCCTGACTAGATATCTAACCTCTATGTTTATTCCGGCTGACATGTACATATCTAAAGCTTAAAATATAACACTTGCATATAATAGAAAATACTAACATATATTTTAAAGGCTTGCTTATTGTCAGATTTGCATATATAATAACGCTCATTTTCTGTTCTCCTCATTTCTCTACTAGCTGAAAATTGAATTTAGAAGAACAGCATCCAGCATATTCTGCTTCTTGGCTCATCACGGCTTATATAAAATTCTTACTAGACTGAGAATCTGAAGTATTCAGAGGTGATATGTACGTGTAACCCTAGCTCTCAGGACACTAAGGCAGGAAGATTGTGAGTTTGAAGCTAGCATGAGCAATATACAAGAGCCTGTCTTAAAAACAAATATAAAATAAATGCAAAATGGTGGCCAGATTCTTGTGGCTGTTCTGGGCAAAAGAACTATATGGTTCTTGATTCCTCTCCTTCTGCCTGATTGTCTCTTTAGCTGTATATCCAAATACCCATTCTCAGGGTCTTTGCCTGTGCTGTGTGCTCATCAATACCCACATCCTCCACAGGAAACATCTCCCACACTTGCTTTCCTTTCTAAGATTTATCTTTGTTATTGTTGGTTCCTTAATTATCTTTGCCTGCAGGAAGGGTGTAGGTTTTGACCACCACTTCATCCTATAGCCCTGTCTGGCATATTGTAAAGACTCAATAAATGCTATCGAATGAACTGATAAATAAGAAAATGAAGAACATGGTGTACACATGACTTTAGAGAAGATGGTAATGTTTTTCACATTTCATTTTAATTTGTGATATGTATTTCCTGTTTCATTTTGGGTTGATGTTACAAAGCTAACATGTAAGCTTTAAGATATAAAATTAAATTCCTTGTTTAGAGAGCTAGAATCCAATGCTTGTACCATCTACCAAAACAAAGATTTGGCTCCACCTTGATAAGCCATGTATTATGTAGTTATGGTATACTTTATGAACAGTATGCTAATGAGGAGCAGGGCTGAAAATGCATAGAGGGTTTAATTGCAAGTCATCACTGCAGTTGAATCCAACCTTTCTGCATAGAGCCATTTATCAAGAGTGACAGCCAAGAGAGGAGACACAGCAGATCCTTCTAGGATCTCTCTCCCTCTGCTCATTTTATCCTGTCATTCAGTTTACAGTCTTCTTTGTTGGCTGCAAGCATTCCCAGAGGATGTATTTATCACCAAAGGAAAAACTCGAATGACATCAGCAGCAGCATTTAAAACTCTGTGCTGGGATCCAATAAATAATGTCTGTTCAGTCCATAGAAACATTGAAACATCTCCTAGTGCTACCAAGAGCTGACAGGGTTATCAAGTCCAGACCTTACTTACCTAAGAATTAGGTAGACTTGCAGAATCTTGAACTGCATGTCAAGCCTGCATTTAAATAAGGATGAGGGGGTTAGTAGTTTAAGTGGACACTAAAATTTGAACAACACGGGTCTACAAAAGTTATGACTGATATCTAGTATGGCTATTTTAGTTTTGAGGGTCTCACAATGTAGCCTATGCTAGCCTGGAACTTGTTAGGTAGACCAGGCCAACACTGAAATCATTGAGATCTACCTGCTTCTGCTTCCTGGATGCTGGGATTAAAGAGTGTGCTGCCACTGAGAATGCTTGAACCCAACAAATGAATGATTCACAAAATCAATTTTGAAGAAGTTTTTCAAGTTGTTAATTTCAATCTGTCTTTGGCCTCTGATGCATGGTCATCACTCAGTCTTGTTAATGTTGTAGAAGACAGATAAGGAGTGTTTGCATTGTAGCAGTCAGGGGCACAGTTAGCTGGCACCAGCTAGCTTCAATTTTCTTTTTATACATGCATGCACTAATGTCTCTGAACATTATTGTTTGAACATGTTTAACAAATGAAAAATTACATTTTGAAGGAGTAATATGTTGTGAAGCTTTAAGAAGAAAATTATCTAAAAACTCCAAATAGTTCTCTTAAAAAAAATGTAAAAAGTATACAGGAAAAAGTAGACATTAGAGGATTCTATACCCCTTCCCTAAAATACTGGCAGTCTGTGAAGGACTGGCCAGACAGCACTGAGTGAAATATCTTTCTTTAAACAATCAGTGATTAAGAGGAGTTTGCTTCTAGCAACTCTAGATCATTTTGGAGACTTGTGATGCAAGACTTGTCATTTTTCTTTGTAGGTTCATCACTAGATGCCATGCCCACTCGTCTACTCCAGTTACATCTGCAATATCAGGGGTAAAAGCCTGAGTGCAGACAAGAGGCATTATGACTTCAAAGGGAGTTTGTGCCTCCTGGGTATTCAGTCAGTCATGGCATCCCCTAACTCAGAGGTAGCCCAGATATGTCCTTGCGAACTCATGTGCTAGGTGTCCACTAAGATATAATTTATTAATAACTAGACAAAATTGGACATTGCTCTCTGACCTTCACCAATGTTCCAACATTTTAGCCAAACCCTGGCTTGGAATGTTACCCATCCAGACTAATATCCTTCAGCATTGTGAGTAGGGCAGTGAAGTTTACAGAATGGGAGACTTATCCCAGGGCAAGGTCAAGTAGAATCCTCATTCTCAGTCAGGTACTGCAGCTGAACCACTCCTAGGAATTAGCAAGAAAGAGACAAGTCTCTACTAGCCCAGAAGATTAGCATAGTGGGCATTTTACTAATGATGGGTGGGACCTTGAGCCAAGAGTTTGTGTGAGAGACAGTGTGCAGCAGGAAGCATTCGTGACTCAAGATTCATGAGCTTTGAGTCTCTACCCTCCTGGCTGGCGCACCCGCAGCCCCCCCTCTTCCTGGGACTCTGGCGGGGCCCATGTGGCCTGAGCATGCTCAGAGCCCAGGGGTGCTGCATCAGTCCAGAGGAGATGGCTGCTGTTTTAGACCCAATGTGTTTTAGATGGCCTCAGATGTACCTCAACTACTGAGCTGCCAGATTTCTCATTTCTCTTTTGCAATGACTGTAAAAACCTCATGTCATTTTTGAGAAATGCATTCAGATCCCACACTTCTTTGTGTTGACTCTATTTATCACACGCCGAATCCCTTGCCCATGTGGCCAGAACTTTCATCACCCCACGGAATAAGGGGTCCCCCGCAGAAACCCAATCCGTGGCAAGTAGACACACTGGAAGAGCCTCAAGATTCAAAAGCTCATCATTTCTTTGGAAATATGACATCAGATGGCTGCTAATACAAACTATTAAGAAAAATAGAGATAAGGGGCTTGTGTAATTTAAGTATTAATAACCAGCTCTACTTAGGAATCTGAAATTCAGTTTACAGAAAATTCAACTTGGGAAGCTATGGTGTTTTGATACTAGAAATCTACACATTGTAAAATGGCTCAAGAATTAAGAGTTGGGATTCTGTAAGAGCACTAGGTCTTAAGGGGCCAAGGAGTATGTGTGGTCAACACAAAGGTTCAGCATGTTGAGTTTTCTATACAAATGATATTGGGTGATATTTTATCAGCAATCATTTAATTAAAAACTGGAGCACTCGAGGAGGTTCATAGCTTATTGTCATTGTTTAATATTTGTTTTATGACCAGCAAAGAATGGGTTGTGGAAACCAGCAATTTTTCCCTTGGGGAATAGATACAATCAGAGCTATCACCCCCAAGCATACATAAAACAGCATGTAAATCACGTTTATCTCCCACTAGAGGACAAGAAATAGTGACTATGTCTAGTGACTATGTCTCTAGAATTAAAAATTAATAGCCATAAAAGCGACTATAAAGGAGGTGAAAAGGATGTAGGTTTTGTAACAATATACAGGGACACTTAGGGGGCCATTTATTTGCACGTTGAGGTTGGAGAATTACAAAGATGGTCCATTCCATTGTTTGTTTTTTAAATTAAACAGGTTTATTTACAAAAATGTATTTGAATTGGTTAAACTTTCTTTTGATATTAAAAATATTTACTTTTAGGTCATGCCACAGTGAAATGCAACAAGACTATTATAAGTGCTCTTTATTCTATAATGCTTGGATAAAATTTTATTGTAATAATTTCATACCTTTTAGTTCTGTGATTTTGTGCAATCAAATACTGACTTTGATAAAAAGTGATTATCTCAAAAAATTCCTTTGATAGCACAGTGAGTGCTAGTCTGTGATGACAGCAAATGGATTATCGAGGCAGGAGGATTTTGAGTTCCATCTCAGCCAGGGACATATGATGAAACCTTGACTCAGAAACACTGAAAAAGAGACTGGAGCCTATTATGCCCCAGTATAGGGGAATGACAAGGCCAGAAAGTGGGAGATGGTGGATTGGTGAGCAGGGGGATGGGGGAAGGAATAGGGGTTTTTTTTTTTTTTTCCAGAGAGGAAACTAGGAAAGGGGAGAACATTTGAAAGTAAATAAAGAAAATATCTAATAAAAAGAGAAAATAAAAAAAGAGAGAGACTGGAGCCTAAATCCAACCACAATGTCAGATCAATGTATTGCTCAATCTTCATCAAAGGCATTTCCTCTTACAGTAAATAGTAATGAACACAGGGAATCATAACTGGACAGTATATAGAGAGTGAGGGACTGGAATACTCAGCCCTGAATGGGATGTCTCTATCATACTTTTTCCTTCAAAGCTCAAGGTCTTTGTAGAAAATGGGGCAGAAGGATTGTTAAGAGGTGATGGATGACTCCAAGAAAACATAATTTTTCAGATAAATCAAGGCAGATTCACATATAAATTCACAGATATAACTGTGACAGCATGCAGAAGATCTGCAGAAGCTCAAGCCAGACAAAATCCCAGCACAGAGGAAGGGAAGTAGGCACAAAGTCTCACTTCTGTCCAAGAAGCTATTTGCCATTCAAGGAGAGAGAAACTTAGTGTTCACCAACAGTGTGTGGTGGTTTGAATATGTGTGGCCAATGGCAAGTGGCGCTAATAGAAGGTATGGCCTTACTGGAGGAGGTGTAGCTTTATTAGAGGAAGTGTGTTACTTGGGAGTGGGTTTTGAGGTCTCTTTATAAGCTCAACCGCAGCCCAGTGTGGAAGAGACAACCTTCTGTCTGCCTGCAGAAGACAGTCTCCTCTAGGCTGACTTTGGAGCAAGATGTAGAACTCTCAGCTTCTCCAGCCCCAAGTCTGCATCTACACTGCCATGCTTCCTACCATAATGATATTGGACAGAACCTCTGAAAGTGTAAGCCAGCACCAATTAAATGTTTTTTCTTTATAAGAGTTGCCTTGGTCATGGTGTCTCTTCAGGACAACAAAGCACAAACTGTGACACAAGTTGGTACTACAGACTGAGGCTTGCTGTGATAGGCCTGACCATGCTTTTGTTTAGAGAAATGTGGATTTTGGAACTTTGGATTTGGAAAGCAGTGGGATACTTTAAGTGGCACTTAATGGGCCATCCTACTAGGACTATGGAAGACATTGGTGCTGAGAGTGATTTGAACTGTGTGGTTCTGGCTCAAGAAGTTTCAGAGGAGAAGAATGTTAGTATGTGACCTAGAGATCTGATACAGAATGTGATTGATTTATGTCTTTGTCTGAAGAGTCTGTCTGAGGCTAAGGTAAAGATTAATTAGATTAATTACACTGACAAAGGAAGTCTCAGAAAAGCCCAGTTTAGACTTTGTCCTGTAGTTCACTCTTATAAGGAGAATTTTGATCAAGCATAGCCAGCTTAAAAAGGAAAAATACAAAATGTATGGTTCAAAGAGTAAAGTGGCTTCATGAAGTGGAATGGAGCTAAATCTTGTGTTCAAAGATATTAAATGAAATTGAGGGAGTGATGACTTTGAGGCAAGACTTCATTTAGTTAAGCTTATTGTTTATGCATTTGCAGTTGAACAAGAGATAGCTCTATCATGTTAAGTGTTATTATGACCTTGTTATTGTTTTCATTTGGACAGAAAGAGATATGATTATATGTCAAATTGACAAGGAATGTATTATAATGGTTATTCTTGGTTGTCAATTTGACTATATCTGGAATTAGCTACAATCTAGAACTTATAAAGACTGTGAAAAGGTAAAGAAAGACTTAAGTCTCAGTGTAGTGGTACACACCTTTAATCTCAGCATTCTGGAGACAGAGTCATGCAGATCTCCCAGTTGAAGATGATAATAATGATTAAAGAAATAAAGATGATGAAATAATGGAAAAATATCTTGTGTTCCTGGATGATAATCAATAATATTGTTCAGATACAACCTTTATCAACAAAGAGTGCCATTGTTTACAAAAATTAATAAAACTTTATATAAAACCACAAAGAATTTCCAGTAATCAAAGTAGAACAAAGCTGGCTGAAGCCATCACATTATTTGATTTGAAATCAAGATATACTACAAAAGCCACAGGAATGAAAATAGCACATTAATGACACCAATCCTATATCTGATAGAGGGCTAATATCCAATGTATACAAAGAACTCAAGAAGTTAGACTCCAGAGAATCAAATAACCCTATTAAAAAATGGGGTACAGAGCTAAACAAAGAATTCTCAACTGATGAACACCAAATGGCTGAGAAGCACCTAAAGAAATGTTCAACATCCTTAGTCATCAGGGAAATGCAAATCAAAACAACTCTGAGATACTACCTCACACCAGTCAGATTGGCTAGGATAAAAGACTCAGGTGACAGCAGATGCTGGAGAGGTTGTGGAGAAAGAGGAACACTACTTCATTGCTGGT
>JADRCD010228664.1:2305-16525 GCA_019843815.1 Montemys delectorum
TCTCTGTCTGTCTCTCTCTCTCTCTCTCTCTCTCTCTCTGTCTCTGTCTCTCTCTCTGTCTCTCTCTCTCTCTCTCTGTCTCTCTCTCTCTCTCTCTCAAACCCCCCTCCCCCGCCTGCTGCCTGTGATTCAGGATGCCAAGCTCTCAGCTACTGCTCCCAGTGCTATGCCACCTGCTTCCCACTATGATGATCACCGAAGCTCTCTCATTGTAAGCAAGACCCCAGTTAAAGGCTCTTTAAGAGCTGCCTTGATCATGGCGTCTCTTCACATCAATTGACAATGAAATTTCCAACAGAATGTTTGCCTTTTCCCACTAGAGATGATTGGTTAAAACACCGTGACTTACTGAGACATCAGTAAGTAGAGTCAGATATGTTTGCAGTATTAGGAAGTTCGTCCCATTGCTGCCTTTTCCCTCTTTGGGTCCATGGACTTCCCAGGGTTTTAATGAAAAAAAAAACAAAAAACAAAAAACCTGTGGGTCCTCAACCTTGAAGACACAGGTACAGTCAGTTCTAGTCTTAGAATGATCCTAACTTTTTTAGCCAGCAGTACCACACATCTTCAAAGTCCTATTTATGTCTCAAGGGAAATATTTGGGTATTTGAGGGACTTTACTTAGATTGACATAAAAGACCTCAGATAACTTTCATATCTAGCCAGCCCTGTCACAGGCTCCCATATCAGCACAGACACTGGTAAATATAACAGGGTAAAAATTAGCTGTATGTGATCAAGCTAGAGCAGAGTATCTCAACCTGTGAGATTGCTATCATCGAAAAACATGGTTTTTCCAATGGTCTTAGAAACTGAGATACTGCTCAGTAGCAGAGTTATAGTTATGAACTAGAAACAAAAATAGCTTTATGGCTGGGGTCACCACAAGGTGAACTTTATTAAAGGGTCACAGCATTAGGAAGGCTGAAGCTGGGGGCTGGCGAGATGGCTCAGCGGATAAGAGCACTGACTGTTCTTCCGAAGGTCCTGAGTTCGGATCCCAGCAACCACATGGTGGCTTACAACCACCCGTAATGTGATCTGATGCCCTCTTCTGGTGCGTCTGAAGACAGCTACAGTGAATTATGCCAGAGCAAGTAGGGCCAGGGCGAGCAGGGCCTGAGTAAGCAGGACAGCAGAGGTCCTGAATTCAATTCCCAGCAGCTACACACATGATGACTCATGGCCATCTGTACAGCTACAGTGTACTCATACATATAAAATAAACAAAATAAAATAAATCTTTAAAAAAAAAAAAAAGGAAGGCTGAGGCCACTGCTATAGAGGATTGAGTATCAGCCTACAGAACCATCTAAGGCCCTGATGGTTCATCCCTCCTGTGCCCCACCACTGCATGCACAAGTCTGATCCTTGGCAGTGTTCAGAGTTAGCAGGAAATTTCCAGAGATGAAACAACTAGAGACCATGAGCTCATTTAAAGAGCTCTCTCCTGGAATGCTAACTTCTGTTCTCATGGCTTTGAATATCTTTAAAAACAGTGTTTGTAACAGATTCCGTTTCTTGTTAGAGATGCTGGTGTTGGGACACTGCCTATGAAAAGCCTTAAGTAGATCCACCGAAGACTTACTGTATTATGTTTACAAAAACAAATTTAAGGCAGAGTGTCTGGGAAAGTTAAAAATAAAGCAATGGGGAAAGAATGGTCATGTAACTGCTAAAAGAGGATGAGAATGAAAGGAAGAAGGTGGTGATAAACGGGTGGAGAGGAGCAGTGTGAGCTTGCATGTCCCAAAACATGGCATGAAAGCACAGGAAGCAAGCATCTTAGACTCTAGAGTCAAGCACCTTCGACTGTAGAAGCAACCAAGGAATGGTGCAAGCATCCTGATCTCTCTACTTCCTGACTGTGGACACAATGTGGATGGACTAATATCCATCTTAGGAAAAGTAGTGAAATATGAAAAAGTCTTAGAAAAGAATATATAGGAAACCTTTGTATGTTTGGCAGAAGTCCTTCACAAATTGAAGTGCAGGTACTAGGAACATCCATAAAATTGTTCATTCACTTCCCTGTTCCTTTCACTCAGCTGATGGTTAATCCTCATTGCCAACTGGATAGGACTGGGAACCCCATGGGAGATACACCTCTGGACAAGGAGCAGGCACCTCAGAAGAGTTTCAACTAAGCCAGCAAGGTGGTAGCTGGAGACACCATCAGTAGTCCAGGCTTGAGCCTGTTGTCTGTCAGAGGGCTCCGTAAGAGAGCACCTACCACTAACAGTCGTCCCACCCTGAATATTGGAAGCAGTAATCCATAAACTAAGGGCATTGTCTCTCTGATTCCTTCATGTGACCAGAGGTGCCTTGCTCCAGGATCACAGCCACAGCCACTTTTGCTATCATGGCTCCCCTGCCGTAATGAACTTTACCTTATACTTGAAACAAAATGAACTGCCACAGAGGAGAGGAAACTATTTCCATTCTCCGAATCTCTGTCCTCTGCTTTGAAGATAGTTTTGTTTCCCCTTTGATGAGGAGGGTGAAGCAAACCTCTATGGTAGGTGCCCATTTCCCGCTGACCTCTATACCATCCACTTTCTTCTGTGCTCAAATCGAAGGTAGGCTTTGTCCAGCATGTCACAAATGTAATTTTATTTACACTTCCTGGGGATCTTAGGAGATCAGTGCCAATGTTTTAATTTCACAACCAGAAGCCCATTTAAAGTCACATTGTTGAAAACAATGATTCTGCTCTTCCCACCCAGTGGCCTCACACACTACAGTATTACCAATACCTGTATATTTATAAGGCCCCAGACTCATTTTTTTAGTGTGTAGGAATGTGTTTCTACGATTCCCTGGTTTGCCATTTGATGTTTAAAGAGCAGTCCTGTGTGCCATTATGTTCTTTCCCATGCACTTTTCCACTATAAAACAGTTACACCAATTAGTTTTAAGTAAAATTGGTGCTTAGATCATGTAGCAGGGCTCAGTCTTTGTCCCAGAGGAAGTCGCAGAAGGAGACACAGGTCTTCCCAAGGCACCGACTGATTTGAACCCTCCGTAAATCCTCTCAGTGCCTTGTGGAAAATGAAGCTTCTGGTGGAGCCCCTTCCCTGGTGTGATTGATTTCATTAGGTCTGGATTCTGTGAGTCTCTGCAGTCAGGGCAGCAGCTTAGTGGTAGCCAGATCAAAAGAATTTAGGATAACCAGCCTTGCAAGAGCCCATTCTTATTCTAATCATTCATTTTAACTGTTAATTTCTCATTCACTGAGAAAGAGCTTGGTTTAATTAAAAGCAGACGGATTCTGCAAATTTGATCTTGGAACATGGGCTTATTTTAAGGCGTATTGTTAGTGGTGAGTATCAAGAATCCACCCATGGAAAAGAGTTGGAGAGCCTATAATTTATTTTCTAAAATAATGGAATCAAATGCCTCCTTTTTGTTCAGCTCAGAGGTCTGACTTACAGTAAACATTCTGATGGGAAGATGATGGCAAAAGGGTGGGGGACCCGCACTGCGTCACTAAGACCTCTGCTAGCATTGTTCCCATTAGGACACAATGGCTGCAGACAAAAAGGAAATGATAGGGGTGAACCACAACACCCTCCACTTAACATTCACATGGAGGGGACAGCACAGTAAACTCGGTTTTCTCCCCATGTTTGACCCTTCCACATACACTTTACAGGGAAAACAAGAATTTACACATATAAAGAACACATAGCACAAAGCTTGCCAAAGTGGAAACCCTTTAATCACTTTGATTTCACAATTTTAAGGTTTTGAATGAACTCAGTATGCTTCCTCTGTAGCAGAGGTGGCAGGGCAGCCCTGTGGCTTCTGGTCTCCACCATTGCTGAAGTGGTGAGGCTGGTCCATTCCTATCGCTGTCACAAAGAATTACTCATAGCTGTCAAATATTCTGAATTCTTAGATGACAGTAAGTAAGAGGCATTGCTTTCAGCATCCCACAACCCACCATGCTACCTTTTTCCTTTGCGGGACAGTCTCTGGGGAATGAAGCCCAGGACACTCTGAGATCATTAGACTCATTAATAACTCTATTGCTTCAGGGATAGAACCACATCAGTCAGATCATTTGTTCGGCAACTATAGTATTTAAATAAATTCATAATTACCCACCAATTTTTCTCAGTCACCCTCAAGGATTTGAATTCAATGCATTATTTCCTGACACATTTTAAAAATCTGACACTAGCCCAACCACGGGTATTAATGTTCTTTGCTCTTCGTTTTCTTCACATCCTTAAAGACGTTACCAAAGGAACCGTTGGCTACATCCAGGGTGGTCTTCCACTCCTGGTCAAAGGCCTGATCACCCTGCCTCGATTCTATATAAATTCCACTGACTTAATTGTTTCCATGTCTGAACCCTTGAAAGTCTAACCAAATTGTTAAGTGAAATTTCTCTAATTATCTCATCCCACAAATATCCCTCCTCTTTCTCATCTTAAAAGTTCATTTCTGATACAACCAATTTATTCTTTTATGTCTTGTTAACTTTGTAACAAAGGCTGAATTTCCCACAAGTATAACCTGTATGGGTGTCAATAATAGCTGACCACTAAAATTTATATACTTTTTCCTGAGTGAACTGTTCCAAAAAGAGATGCACATGTTTATGTCTTTTTGAAATGTCAGAATTTATTGAATAAATGTATTTGTATGTGGTTTATGTTAGGTCTCAAACCTGGGCATTGAAGTACCTACCTACTAACATATAGGCTCTCTCAGCATCCCCAGTCCCCTCCTGTTTCAGGGTCCTCCTGACGGGCATACCTTGTCCCATACCCTGAAGGTTTCAAGCCCGTGGGCTGACCTGGGCTCTCCTTCCCAGCTGCTCTTCTGTATGTACCCAGCCATTTTGGCTATGCCAGCCCATTTTCCTTTTGGTCTGCTGACTTTCTTCTGTCCTCTTGACTCTTGGCTCTCTCCTCTTCCCAACCCCTGTACTCACATGGCCTGGCTCAGTCATGTCTACTCTCGACCCTTCCAGATGCCTCTGGCTATGTTTTCCCTCATATCTACAATAAACGCCCTCTCCAGCATACCTAGGAATGTCATATCCTCTTACTTCTGTTTACTGTCCAGTTGACAGTTAAATGACTGCGGGCGAACAGACTTGCCTTCTATTCCGTTTGAGGCCAGCGACATGCCAGCTTTGTCAGTGTGGCTCTGTGACTACTTTAAATCAGGGTTGGTGATATCTCCAGTAGTAGCTTCTGGCTCAGGATTGCTTTGGTTATCCATAGTGTTCTGTGCTTCCAAACGACTTCTGTGAAGAATGGCATTAGAATTTTGATGAGGATTGCATTGAATCTGTAGACTGTTTTCCCTTAGAACCAACCATTTCTCACAGCATATGATTCTCCCAAGACCTGAGCACCAGAAGCCTTTTCTGTCTTCTGGGTTCTTCCTCAGCATCCTTCTAGAGTAGCTTGAAGATTTCACTGTGGATGTGTTTCATTTCATTGATTAGGTTTGAGCCTCCAGAGTAGTATGAGTTCAGTCAGCGGGTCCTCTGTCAGAGTGGGGGCTCAATCATAGCAGCCTGGTTTTAACCAATGTTCATGTGAATTCTTTCTCTAAAACAAAGCTACTATGCAGCTTCTAGATGGCTCAAGCCTATAATAAGCAGAGAGCCCTATTTTTGTGTTTTTTGTTTTGTTTTTTTAGTTTAGTTTAGTTTTTCGAGACAAGGTTTCTCTGTGTAGCCCTGGCTATCCTGGAACTCACTCTGTAGACCAGGCTGGCCTCAAACTCAGAAATCCTCCTGCCTTTGTCTCCCAAGTGCTGGGATTAAAGGCATGCACCACCACTGCCCGGCAAGCAGAGAACTTTCTAGTAGCTATCTTGGGTTTATGTGTGGTGATGAGAGTTTCCTAGGATTCTCTTTGGCTTTGTTTCCTCTCTACAGAGTGGAGAGTCTTTAGTCCTGCATGAGAAGACAGAGTGTCAGTTTGTAAAGCAGCCTGGTCCTCTTTCTAGGCCTCTTTCTTGTCCTAGGTAGCCAAGTCTCTTAATTTTCTGGTCTCTCTATTGCTAAGCTCTTTTAAATGAATTCTGCAGATTGTACTTATATTTACATACTTAGACGTACACACACAATGATAGTTAAAGAAGAAGTCGCAACTTTGAGAGAATGTGGAGGGGGTGTATGTGGAAAGGGTTGGAAGGGTGAGGGAAGGGTAGAAATGATGCAAAAAAAACAGCACTCATACATGAAATTCTCAAAAATAAAATAAGTGTTAAAAAAGAAGTTATTATATTTTACAATGTAGTTCACATGATTGGCTCCGTGAAGACTTTTACTTTATTTTCTCTCTCAGGCACTTGCTGCTTTATTCTGATATAAAACACACACACACACACACACACACACACACACACACACACACAGAGAGAGAGAGAGAGAGAGAGAGAGAGACAGAGACAGAGACAGAGACAGAGACAGAGAGAAACAGAGACAGAGAGACAGAGACAGAGAGATGAGACAGAGACAGAGCGAAAGAGAGAGAGATACTTAAAAAGCTAATTACTTGATTTTGTCATCTAAAACTTATCTAAGCCATAATGAAGACAATAATGAGATACAGATGTGGCTCCTAATAAGAAGTAAGAGAGTAGCGGCTTCTGAGATTCCAGCGTAAGATAAAATGGCACGTCCCTTGGGAACCAATGTGGGACAGATAACTCTTTCATTATGACCAAGTATCTTCATGTCCTCACGTTACTAAATTTAGCTGAATTGGCAAAGCTCGGGGATGCTAATGACACCCTCCGTAAACACAGCACTTCGCAGTTAACAAAGTGTGCCCTAGGCATTTGAACCCTGCGGTCTCTCTGTGAGTGTACTGTGATAACACAGCATTTCAGGAAGGAGTTTGATTTTACTTTCCAGTGCTATAAAGTCCTTGGCGCTTCAGTTGCCAGTTCAAATTCTAACTTTCATACAAGAGAAACAGATACACAAAGATATAGTTAGGAAGATAAAGGTGACTCTCTTGAATGCTAATACATACATAGGCAGCACCTGGGCCTGGAGCTAATGAGACCCAGAGTGTGAAGGGAATATATATTGGAATCTAGTGAAGCAGAAATCATTATTAATTAGATAATAAGAATATACTTACAAATACA
This sequence comes from Montemys delectorum, assembly GCA_019843815.1. NCBI lineage: Eukaryota > Metazoa > Chordata > Mammalia > Rodentia > Muridae > Montemys > Montemys delectorum. The sequence continues at coordinate 9,434 of JADRCD010228664.1, forward strand.
TAAACTTCTTCAAAATATTCAACATGTCCCTATTTTGCTAAAATGAAATTGCATGTGTATTTTATTCTTCTGCACGTCACACACATTTGGCTTAATGGCCACCTGAGTTTTCTTTCCTTTATTTTCCTGGCAGTTTAGTACTGAACAAAAGTCTCTTCCCAAGAGCTTCCCTTCAAAGTATATCTATTCTAAAGAAGACATATGAGTAATGAGCCAGTGTCTTTTCAGTTTCAATAATTTATGCATTTGCTTCATTGATACAAATGAAATGCTTGACCTTGCTTTAGAGTCACCAAGATTAAAGTCATTTGCATCCCAGAGGGGCTCTTAAAATAAAAGCTGCACGAGTGTCTGGGAATAACCATACTCAGTGTGCAAGTGTCCTTCTTAAGGGCAATGATGTGCTAAAAGTAAATAGAGAAAAATCACATACAAGAAAACTTCCTTGTGCACACATACTAAGGCTGGCATAGCTTTTCACTGGTCAAATGAAAAGAAAAGAAAAGAAAAGAAAAGAAAAGAAAAGAAAAGAAAATATTGAAGACACAAACTGCATCAAATGCAGTCTTTGTGACTATTCAATTAATTTCCACAAGTTTTCAGAGATTCTGCAAACAGTAAATACATGAAAACCATAACTAAAACTTTTTCCCTAAAATAAATCAGTGAATTAGAGAATGGTGGGAGAGGGGAGTAGCCAGACAGGCATTTAACAATACTGTATAATGGTAATGTTTACAATTTTTAAATTTTGTAGGCTTTTTTGTATCTTTTCTTTGACTATGTTTATTCTTCAATTTCTTTACTTATTTCTTTATTTACCTCCGACTTTTGCACTGAGTGCCAAATATCCCCAGTTTGGGTTCGTTGCACAGTGCTGGCTTTCTACTAACAGCAACTATCAAAACACATCGGGTGCTCTGCAAGGCAAGCTTCCAAGGGAGGGCTGTGGGCATGAAGCCAGGCTCCCTTTGTCCTCAGCACTCACTCCTTCAGAAACTGCCATCAAGCAGACTCATGTTAAAGAAACACTCAAAACTGTGACCTCAAAATGCCTGAGGCTGAGAAGCGGAGATAGCCTGGGCTACATAAGGTGTGTTGAAATAAACCAAAAAAAAAAAAAAAAAAAAAAGCAAGTTTAAAAGCTTTGTATGATTTCTTTCCTCAGTTGCCCATTCTAACTGCAAGCCACTTTGATCTGTTCCAAATGGCAAATGTCAGTTTTGGCTACCAGCTGCTTTAACCTCTGATCATATTACATACTTACCTGCCTCTGGAATTTCAGGCCAGTATCCAGTAGTCCCTGTTGTAATGCGTCAAGAATCAATTTTAAAAAACAAGCAAAAAACTTTTTCCAATCCTTGTTACACACTTACTGAATGATTTCATGAGAATGACATTAATATAAATTAATGAATTTAACATACTCTAAACACCAGCTTAATAAAATCTTGAGTAGAATATTCATTTCTTCTGCTGCAGCAGCTTTAGCAGCACTCTCCCTGCCTCTCGCCTGTTCTCTCTCTCTCTCTCTCTCTCTCTCTCTCTCTCTCTCTCTCTCTCTCCACACTAAGGGTAAGTATAGCTGGGACAAAAGTGCAGAACAACTCAGTCTTTGTGAAGGAAGAAACAATCACTCAGAGTCTCTTATTATTTTGTTTTAGCTATAGACTTGAAAATGGAGGATATTCTAAAGAACCCAAGAGCGTACACAATGCCTGTACTCAAGGAAGAGTCGGTGGCATCAAAAGTAGCAACCAAGGTGGGCCCAGGCGGCACCGTAAGCCCTTCCCCTGTTCAGTTGGCAGTGTCATTGAAATCCATTGGCTTCACACAGTAATTCTGCACATTCCCAGCATGTATCTTAGAAATAATTTAATGCTCAGAGATTTGTTTTTTTAATTAGATATTTTCTTTGTAGAAATGTCATATGATATCTCTTTTCCCAGTTTCCCCTCAAAATAAAAAATAAAAATAAAAAAACCACTACCACCACCACCACCACCACCACAACAACAAACCCTGTTCCCTCCCCCTCCCCCTGCTCACCACCCCACCCTCTCCTGCCTACTGGCCCTGGCATTCCCCTCCACTGGGGCATAGAACCTTCACAGGACCTAGGGCCTCTCCTCCCATTGATGACTGACTTGGCCATCCGATCAGAGATTTGTTAATCATAAATTTAAATATTCTATTTTCTTCTGACAAGACAGCCATCTCTAGGAAAATTTTAAAAATAACAAAACCACAGCCCTTATCTTTCCTTCATGACAGTTCTCTACTATAGCTCCTCCTCTGACTGACATACAAAGACACCCTCTAGTGTTCCCATGAGGCTGTCATGGTTCCCAAGGCAACCAAAGGGATGTGGGCTACTGTTGCTCTGTCTTCAGTTTTATGCGTGGCCCTGGAGAAAATGACACTGGAGATGCCATTTCTTGAGAACCACAGCTTAGCACCTCTGTGGTTTGTTTGTCTGTTTTGTTTTGTTTTGTTTTGTTTTACATGAATAAGAGATAATTTATCATGGAGCCATTTTGAGTGACTATGGCCTGAGAACACAGATCTAATTTAGATTACCCCAAATCCCATGCTCCATTGTGGAGTTAGTTTCATGGAGTTTTATAGTTTTATAAAACTAAGAAAGTCATGAACCAAGGTAATTTTAAAATGCATGGATGGGAACATCAGAGAATGGGTACAACAAAATGGCCCCCAAATGCTATCCCATGACACTCTTAGCTTTGGGGTTGATGGATGCTAGTGGCTGATAAGTTAATAGATTCCAAAAGGATTTTATGTTTTAACCACAACATGTTAGTTCTGACATGGAGATAGTCAAGTGTGACTGTTCTGAGGGCTAACACTAGTCGGAGGTAATGCAGTTAATCCCACACCCACTCCCCACACTGTGCCCCCATCCCCCCACTCTGAAGTTATAATCAGGCAGGCTCAGTCTCTGCAGACACAGTGTCTTATTCACAGCTCCCCCTGTTGAACAAGCATCACGGTCTGTGCATGCAGGGCCTGATATTAATTATTAAACAGTTTAAATAGCAAGAGTTTATTACAGTTTCGAAAGCCAAGACCTGGAGCCTACCATTGTGCTTCTCCTACTGTAGAGGAGGGCTCCTATCTCTGGTTTGCCTGGACCTGGGATGTCTCCAAGGGCTCCAGTGCTGAAGGCTTGTCCCTGGCTGAGATGCTGTTGGAGGCTGTGGAAAATAGTGGGCGGTAGAAGGTGGTGGGATCCAGCTAGAAGCAGTATGTCACTTTGAAGCCTATTTACCTATCTACCTGTCTGTCTATCTCCCCTTCTCCCTCTCTCTCATCCCCCTTCCTTCCTGTTTTTCAGACTGAATAAAATCTATTGACTGACACTCAGCTTTGTTGTTTAACAAAAGGCTAAAAAGGAAAGCATGATGTTAGACGAGAATACGTGAGACTTGGAAAGACAAATGTTGCCCATTTCCTCTTCCATGAGGAATTTAGATTTAAACAGAAATGTGTGTTTATGCCTATATAGGGCTAAGGAGGAATTATAAGAAGAGGAGATGGGGAGAACAAGAAAGGCAAATAAAGAGGGAAGAAAGAAATAATCTGGCTTTCATTTGGAATCTAGGAGTATGTGTGTTTCTGTGTGTGTGTGTGTGTGTGTGTGTGTGTGTGTGTGTGTGTTTATGTGTGTGCCTCTATGTGTCTGTGTGTGTGTCTCTCTCTGTATCTCTGTCTGTATATGTGTCTGTCTCTGTGCTTCTGTGTGTGTGTGTGTGTTTCTGTGTGTATGTGTATCTTGTATCTGTATGTGTGTGTGTGTCTCTGTGTGTCTGTATGTGTCTCTCTGTGTGTCTCTGTGTGTGTCTCTGTGTGTGTCTCTGTGTGTGTGTATGTGCACGTGTGTGTGAGTGTGTGTGTGTGATAGGACAACAGAAGAGGGAGGGAATATTGAGTTGGAAGTTGGGGGAGGTCAGGATACTGTGATAGTGAGTGATGAATATAAACAAGATACAATGGTATATTTATCATAATGAGACTGATTATCTCACAATAGCTAATACATTAATAATAGATGATGAGTGATAGATAGATAGATAGATAGATAGATAGATAGATAGATGAGTGAATGGACAGACGGATGATGGATAGACAAAAGAAAGCACCATTCTGAAAGAATATTCATTGTAAACACTCATAGCCTGAGCTGCTGGAAATGCTTTTTATTAAGAAGGGACTGGAGAGATGGTTAAGAGCACTGGTTGCTCTTGCAGAAGGCCTGGGTTCTGCTTTCAGGACCCACACAATGACTCACAACCATCTATAACTTCAGTTCCAGGAGTACCAGTGCTACCTTCTGGCCTCTGCTGGCACTGTACACACATAACAGGCATACAGAGTACAGACAAAACACTCACCCACATGAAGAGAATAAGTCATTTAAAGGACGCTTTATAGAATTTTATTTTGTGTATTTTGATACATCCCTTGGGGATTTTCTTTATAGATACCATGTAAGTTAGAACTGTAGTTCATTAAGAACAGAGACGTGGTCAGTGACATGTGCTTTTTCCTCCCTCCAGCAGTCCCACTATAGGAGCTTGGGTCCAGAGTTTTACAAAGTGCTCTTTGACTTTGGAGGTCAGAGCCCACTGATTCTGTATTATCTTAAGATGCATGAGCTAGGAGGTATTACCGTCACTCACAATTCGAAGGGAAGCAAGTTCACCAAGATACTCCGAGAGCCATATCCTTCTTGTGCCTTACTACAAGACCATCAGTTTCAAAGACACTGAAAACGTGTTCCTTTCCATCCTAATTTTTAAATGTGTTTTGACTGGCAGTTCATGAAGCATTCACTTGTGCCCTGTTTACCTTGGCAGCACAATTGACTGAGCTATTCTCTCTTTTATCTTCACAGCTGTGATCTTCCATGTGAGGTAAGCCCAGGCCCTCTGACCTGGTTATGCTGTGTCCTGGAAGTCTGTCTTGCCACTTTGTTGTTCCATGCTAGTTCAGCATTTGTCATAGTTTCAGGTCATTGGTTTTTGATTCCCCAAAGAGAGTCTCGTGCACTTGAAAAATGTCCACCATGGTTCAGGACTCACTGCAGATGAAGTGGAGCTCTGGCTGGGTCTAGTCTAGCACCCAGGGAGGAATGCTAAGATTCTTCTTTACAGTATCTATTTATGTCTACTTCACAAATACTCAGCAGACAGACTTCCTGACTGAGCTCTGGCCTCCGTTTGTACACTCCTGTGGAGGGCAATGGTAGATCCTTGTGCTTCTGCAGTTTGCTCAGTAGTGCAGCATATTACCATTGTTGGTTTCTTTTTTTTTTTTCTGGCAATAAGGAAATTTATAAATTCTATCACCTATTTGAATAAGATTAATATTAATTAATGGAGCAATAGCCTTGTGATAGTATTTAGAATGCAATATAAATATATGTATATGTATGCATATATTTATATATTTATATATGTTTTTAAAAACAAGAAAGTGGTCGAGCCATGCTTCACCTGTCATCAGTCTTGTGTGGCAAGCTTTTTCATCCCCTGAACCACATGGTCATTCCCTTAGCAACATGCTCCTAAGAGGAACCTCATGTACAGGGAAAGACCAGTCTCTTGCAGTGGGCTGAGATGAGTCTCTGTGTAGTCTCTCCCGTTATCTTTGCCATGACCCTTCCCTGAGCTTTTGTCTCTGCTCTTATTCCTCACTTTGGATTCTAAACTTGTCTAATTATTTTCTAGCTATTTCAGCTCGTGCTCACTAAGTGTCTGCATCTGCCTTCTTACCTGGGCGTGCCTTCACTACCCATGTCCAGGAGCCAAGCCATTTCTTGCAGATGATTTAACAAACATTGACAGAAAACCCATTACATTCTGGGTAATATGTTATGTGCTAGAAATATAGCCACAAGCTCACGTTCAGAGAGCCCATTCTCTATTTCACCAGGTCTACTCAAGAGGCAGCCTTTCTGTAACAGTGCTCACATGGCTCCTTCAGCACTTTCTGTTCTCACTGTGTCCTCAGTGGCTGGAAGCTGCCCACTCACTGGACTTTAAGAATGGAGGCATGTTCAGATGGCATGGAGCAGGCTTCCTATGCCCAGACTAACACAATATACACTAAAGTGTGTATCTTTCCATGTCCTGAAGCATCAGGACCACATTTGACACATAGATGAAGAGCACGGTGTTGAACTGGTGACCTTGATCTTAATCTGAGAGAAGAGGAGAAGAGAGTTTCCAGGTTGCCATTCTCCATAGAACTAACACTTCAGGCCAGTCAGCTCCTTCTCCATCATTTTGTGCAAGACTATTTGTCTATGTGATCCAGTCTCAAGATGACTTGAGAAAATGTTCCCAAAAGGGTGAGATCAGGAGACAGGGAAAGAATGAAGCAGAGAGATGACAAGAAGCATTGGTTCTGAGGGGAAAGCCTGTTTGTCTTACTCTGGTGATGCCCCAGGGCCACAGTGGTGAACTGGATATAGCTTTGCCTCTTGTCTGTTGCAGCAGAAGGACCATGAAACCATCATCAGGTAGGGACAGGTGACATCATAAGTCTTGCTCTCGGTAAGAGTATGTCCCACTCTATTTTTAGACGACTTTTACTTGAAACTATTCTTCACTTCCTGAGGGGTTGGCCAAATTTCTTTTAGAAAACTGCCAATTAAAAGTGGAGGATGAGAACTTTTGACGTGAAAATTGTTTTTTAAGAACTTATAGAACAAAAGAGTTTTGTTTGGCGAGGCCGAGTGTGAGCATGTTTACTGCAGGTACTTTGCAGTTCCCTCCAGCCAGGATTCATTGGAAAATTGTCAGTAATCTGAGGTCCTTTCTTGTTACAAACTCAGTTTAGGTTCTGGGTTTTTATTTTTCCTTTTAAAAATTGCAAAACACAACAATTCACCAACTGTTGTTACTGAAAGGTAAATAAAAGAAGAGTTTGGTTGTTTTGGGGGGTTAGATTGGATCATTTCTGACTTCTTAGCCACTTTTTGGATTTTAGATTAATGCACATGTTACTATACCTATGCAAAGAGGAATGTTCTCAAAAAGGAAATTGCCAACATGACCACTCCATTAG
>JADRCD010228665.1:0-11073 GCA_019843815.1 Montemys delectorum
AAATAGTATTTTACTATTTATATTTCATTTTGCCAGATCATGTGAGGTAACTTTCAAAGAAACTTCCTGGTAAAATGGAAATTGACCCACATCCCAAACCGGTTTCTTGAAGGATAAGAGATTCCTGGGCTACACATTAGAAACCAATAAACGACATCTTTCTCAGAATGATAAAAACTTGAGTCTAGTAAGGCAGAGGTACCAGTTACTAAGCTCAGATTCATTGTGAATAAGTAGCTGAACTAGTACTTTGGTTTATTGGTGACATTATGCATAAATGTACAAAATTTTAGAAATTATATTACTATAAGAAAATACTGATGGGTTTTCTTTTCAATCAGTAATTTTGTGTGGTCATAACTATGTATTTAGCAGAATTCGTTATGGTTCTGTATATTCACAATTAAGGCTCAACTGTGTTTATTACTTATGAGAGATTCTCTGCTGATTTCCAACCATTTGAAGTATTAAAGTTAAGGTTTTATAGATAAGATAAAAATCATATACTATGTGTTTACATGGTATTGTGAAGGCGCTGATTCAACAGTATCATGATATAGAATGTCAGGTATTACAACTCCCTAAGGACATTTGGTGAAATCAGTTGACCATAATTTGAATTCTTTGTTTTGTTAATTATCACGGCTCCAAAGAGGCCTACTGTAAAAAAGTTCCTCAGCAAACTGCCTTCAGAGCCGTGGGCAGTTGGTAGGAGTTGTATTTCTTTTACACACCACACAGGTTCTCTTTGTTTACCGGCCTATGTATCATTGCACTTGAGTTTATAAGCAACCCTGATTCATAATCAAGCTACAATGATGACTTAAAAAGTCTTCCAGTCTTCTTGGATAGGTTTGAGTTTGAACATGGACTCTTTATTATCTTAATAAATATATCCATCAGTTCACTGTGGATAAAGAATTAGAACGTGTAAGCCTGCAAGTCCTATTACTCAATATCTTTCTTAAAGCTTCCAGGTCCCAGACTGATAATTACCACATCGTATGCCTGTTGCTTCCCTCATTATCTTATTATCTAGTCTTAATATCCTTAGCAATTAAGATCATATCCAGTGTGTCTGGAGGAAGGGTGACCTGGACCAGACTTCCTAAGATGGTATCTGCTGCAGGCACTGAAGCTGTGATGAGAATCTGATGAAAACAATTATTGGAAAAAAAAAGAAAGAAAGAAAAAAACCCTACTTCAGTCTTTGTTCCAGGGAAGAAAGAGAAACTGCTGGGTGTTTTTGTTGTTGTTGTTTCAGCTATATCTAGTATTATTTGCTCATCTGTGTTAGCTCATTTACATTGAAACTAAGACTCCTAGAATCTTCCCTGCTCATTTCCAATTCCTTTAAGTCAGGAAGAGGTACTCTAGGTGACATTTGAAAGGCGAAAACCAAGCACCATAAGGTCAGCTCAAGACACCAGGCACCATTACAACCTAGGCATGGTGTTTCTACTAGGCTGGTTCTGCTGAAATGGAGCAGCAGTCACAGGTAGAACTGTCCCTCCCACTGGATCCTCCTGCGACTTCTCTGAATCCTGGACCAATGTGCACAGCTTCTGTAACATCACGTGAGGGTGCTCATCCCAGCTTCACCGTTAAGTCACCAGGTACACTGATGATAAATTGTAGAGATAACAAGAGAGCTACGTACATCCCAACTCATGCCTCATGTGATTTTATTTGCCCTAGACATCCTCTAGATGACTAGAGAAAAAGAATGCTCATCTTTCTCTGCCAGCCATATTGACTTCAGGCCCAGAATCTACTACAGAAAAATAAGTTGTTATAACTCTGTAATCTACTCCACAATGTATAAAGTCAAACGAAATGATAAGTGACTTATTCCTTATCATTCCTAGTGACTATTTCTGTCACTAAAATTGACTAATAAATTATATAACCTATTTCATATTATCTATTGAAATGTAGTTTAATAAGAGACAAAACTCTGTATTTAATACTTTATATTGATTGATCTTTGTTTCTATCTAATAAACATTGCTTAATTTTTTCAGCAGGGGTAAGATGTCAATATATAAAATTACTGAAAGTATAAAACATCTCCAAAAGGCCATTCTCAAAGCCCCACTACTACAGAAGTTAATTCCGTTCTATGAGAACAACAGTCTTAAATAGGATGAGGATGAATTTATAATTTCAACCTTGGAAGCAGTTTCTCAAAATTAACAACATGAACAACTGGTTCTTTTTACACTTTTGAAATTGAGATACTACAATAGAGTTCAAGACATGCTTACTAACGCGTGGAGACGATATCAGCCACAGGCTAGTGAAACCAGAACAGAGCTAATAAGCTTACTTATAAATGTTTTCCCTTAATTTTCCCCACACAAGCTACTGGTATAATTCTTAACACACAATTTGATTTTTTTTAACTGGTTCCTTACCCATCAGAGGATAAAATGTTTTAAATGTAAAAAAGAAGGAAGTGGGTGAGGGAAACACTGAGAATTTCTGAAATGCCTTCCAAGAATAACAGAGATGGAACTCTGTATGTATTCTATGACTTCCTACTTTTGTTTCTGTTGTATATAGCCTAATGTGACGAGGTAATGACATATCTAATACTGAGTCACTTGATGTCACTTAACAACTCAAATTACAAGAGACACTTGCTGCTATTACAGAATGCCCACACACAGCACCTAAAATCCAGTTTGTTTTTTTTTTAAAGCATGAATATTGGCCCATACAAGGCTTCAGAGAGAACTCACGTAGGGAAAGTTGTGCAAAGACTGAAGTGTGTTGCTGTTATGCACCTATAAAGCAGGTAAAGGAACAGAAGAAAACACTAAACTAAAGAGGTTCTATGATAAAGTTATTCATCAAAGTCTTATTTGTGACTAATACTTTATTCAAATGATTATGGAAAATTTGAAAAGTTTATTTTCCATTAGGTGCTATAAAGTCTTCACTAGTTGATTCTAAGCTGGAATCTAACTTTTCTTAAGGTAAGAAAGCCTCTAAATAATGTCAGTTATAAATTTAGCTTATGGATAGTTGAGAACAAGTACCCTAGTGACCATATTAGAAGACAGACTACAAAGTGCATCTGACTTTATAAAAAGCTGAGATTATCACAGTAAATTTGCAAGAAGGGAGTTATATATGTAAGTCATTACAGATTAATGACATTTATTTTTATTTTTATTTTTTTTAATTTTTTTTATTTTTTTTGGTTTTTTGAAACAGGGTTTCTGTTAGCCCTGGCTGTCCTGGAACTCACTCTGTAGACCGGGCTGGCCTCGATCTCAGAAATCTGCCTGCCTCTTCCTCCCAAGTGCTGAGATTAAAGGCATGCGCCACCACCGCCCGGCGATTAATGACATTTTAAAATGTAAAAATATAACAGGTATTGGTAACAAAATAAGGAAAGCACTAGAATTGAAAAGCTCAAGATGTAATTTAAAAATAAATGAAAGTAAAAACATTGCTTTAAATAGATTCCCCCCCAAAAAAAAAATAGATTCCCAAAGAAAATAATAAATACCAGAAATAGAAATGTAGAATTTAATACCCCATTTCCATCCATTACTGCAGAGTGAGCCTTTTCCCAGTCTATGAGATAACCAAGAAATTGTAATTAATTCTCCTTATTGCTTAACCTGTTTCAGTTGGTTTTCTGGTCCCTGAAATAAAATTAGTTATCATTAATAAAATCTATTTATCTCTCTGGAGAATTATTAGAGTGTTGATTCCGAAAACATTTAAGCTTTGCCAGATACTATTATGTCCAAGTGAAATTTAAGCTTGTAAATAGTTTTTTTTACAACACTTGTCTGTTTCACATAAAGAAATTAATATTATTCTTTTAATAACCAAGCATGTGTTTTTAGTATGCACTGGCAGAGAAGCATCCACATATAAGTAGTCAGAATCTACCTCCTAAGATCTCCTATGGTCCCCCAGGGTCTTCTCCAATCAAATCAAGCAGAGAATAAAAGGATAGAAAAAACTTATGAGAAGTTTAATGGGGCAAGCCTAGAAAAGAAGCTCATTCCTTACTCCCCAAATGTGTGCGACAGTGTTGCATGGAACTAGAAGCAGGTCTGGGCAAGAGTATCACTGGGAAACCGTGCAGACACCAACCACAAGATTCCCAGGGACATCTCTTGACTCAGAAAAGAGAATAGCCATTTTTGGCAGAGAGCCATCTATTTCACAACAAAAACTACTTTGTCTTTTGTGAAGTAGATATACTGCATATGAGTTGTAACCAAATAATAAATAAATTCTAGCACTTCAAGAATTTATGAAAAATGTATACACATCAGCATTTCAGGTATTAATAATCTTTGATAAGTTACTGGTATCTGTATCCTCATAATCTATGCCAGGTTTTTTAAGGACCTAGAAATTGAAGGCTCTAATACTTTAACCTTAAAAAAAACCAAACCTCCAGGATGTGTTTGATGATGAACAATTGTAATACCAACATTAGTGTCTGAAACAGGAGGATTACCATGAATTTGAGACCAGCAGATATTGCTTAGCAAGTATCAAATTTTCTCTATAAGTAAACTAATTAATTAGTAAGTGAATAAATAACATCAATCCTTAAACATATCATTTATTCATTCAAATCTTCCCTTTGCCACTCAGCTAAATGCAGATACCATATATACAATGGAATCTGAATAAAAAAATAATGAGTTTTTCTGCCTAAAGCTGTTTCTGTTCTCTTGGCAAGAGGAGATAAGTACAATTAGGGGGTTATGGATATCCTGCAGATCAAAGCCTCAATTCCAGCTAATGCCTAAGCACACCTCCAGAAGCTGGTGGGAATAGATGGCTTACACATAAAATCAGATTCCAGCTATCTACTCTTTCACAAAAAAGCAAGATGCTCTTTCTATGTATGATTTAACAACAATTATCAATATTAACATATTTTCATTACAAATGTCCATATGATACAAAAACAATAAATATGAATATTATCATTTCCTTAATAAAACTATCTGTATTTATTGCACTAAAAATGCCAATATTATAAAGTAGAATTATAAAGAATATAGAATTGATGGTATGGCCTTATAATACACAAATATGAATATAAAAAGGAGAAAACAGCTATGAAACAACCTTTCTTTCTGTTTTTCTTTTTTTTTTTTTTCTTTTTGTGAAACAAGGTTTCTCTGTGTATCCCTGGCTGTCCTGGAACTCACTCTGTAGACCAGGCTGGACGGAAACTCAGAGATCCCTGCCTGTTTCTTGAGTGCTGAGGTCAAAACTCTGTACCAAGCCCACCTTTATAACTGACACTATGATGCTTATTAATGCATTTGTTGAGGAGCTGCAGTCAGGAGTAGGGTTGTTTGATGATCAATAACATCAACTGAAGACAAATGTGTGCCAGTTGCTGTGCTAGGTGCTTTAAACTTCATACCATTATTATTGATAGTTTACAGTCCAGGAAGCTGAATTATCTATCTTGCCCAAGATCACCTTACGGTGAAGCAGAGGAGTGGAGAACTAAGCACAGATCTGTTTGATGTGCACTTGGAACTGCTTTTGTTGCACAAGCTTCCCCTAACATATCAGTGTGTCCTGCTCCAGAGTAAACACAGACTTAAAAAATAGAATTTTATTACAAATACAGTGAGCCAAATAGTGTAAGAATAGAGAACAAGGTTACAAATACAACTAGGTATTTTCATATTAATTAGCCCACTGGGTATTTTTAAATGATAGCTCTGAAATGCAAAATAGTGTTTTCCTTTCCTGTGACACAGTTAAGACTGTGATGCAGGACCAGTAAGGAGCAAGCCAGCACCTCTTCCTAGGCTTCCTGAGCGTGGGATGCTGCCCACTCTGTGACATGAGTCTTTTACGACAAGCTGTGTTCTTACTGAATATCTTAGTTTGTTCCTAATATGCCAGTTACCTTGTCTTCAGCTCTGTAATTCACTATAAATAACTTCTCACTGGTTCCAGGAACAAAGTAAACAATCACAGGAAGTGTTGTTCTCCGAGTACACAATTAAAATGATTGTCAAAATATAAGCTTCTGTCCTTGAGGTAATGGTTTCTATTAATCTATTTTCTTTTCATATGTTTTATTGGTTATTCTGTTGGTGTAAAAAAATAATTTTTCCTTAAGATATTTTCAGGCCTGTGTCTCGCTGAGCTTTTCTTATGCCTGTGCCTATAACCCTTCCTAAAGTAAGAGCAGTGGGAAGAGAAAGGAAGCAGTGAAACCTGGAACCACCAACCAAATAGCACGGACGGGATGGACCTAGGCCCCCACTCCATGTGTAGCAGATGTGCAGCTTGGTCTTCACACGGATCCCCTAATAAGTGAAGCAGGGACTGTCTCTGACTCTGTTGCCTGCTCTGGGATCCCCTTCTCCTACCTGGACGTCCTGTGGGCCTCAGTGGGAGAGGAGATAGTCCTGCTGAGACTGGATGTCCCAGGGTAGAGTGGTACCCAAGTTGGAGCAGGAGATTCCCTTCTCTGAAGAGCATGGAGGGAATAATGGGGGAGAGATTTGCAGGGGCAGGAGTGGGAGGACAGGAGAAAAAGGGGATGTGATTGTGATGTAATGTGAAAAAAATTAATTGTGGGCAAAAAAGAGAAAAAACTGTGTAGCACAAACACCTATTTATCATTTTATCATTTTTAACACGATAGCTAAATATACAGATAGCAATACACTCATATATCTACAAACAGAAGAAAATCAAAAATTAAGAATGATGATACAGATGAATACATTTTCGCTGTTACATATAACATGTTCACATATTCTGCCAATGAACAACGATAAACTTCTAAAAATGTAACTTGTTAATACTTGCTGCTTTGTTTTCCCAGACAACTGGGCAGCAGAAATGTCACTTGATCCAGGCTTGAGTTCTTGAGAGAACCAAAGACATAATGGGCTTGAAAACACCTTCTCCTGCTGGCATCACCAACGCTTCCTGGCTGATTCTGTTGGACAACAGAGACAAAGCGAGCCCTGTAATTACAACCCAACTTGATCTAAGCTTACAGTCATGCAATTAATACTTCCTCTGTAAAGCAAAGGGATAATTTAAAGAGCAGATATTTGTCTTAAAAAAGAAAAAAGAAAAGAAAAGAAAAACAAGAAGGGAATACATGCACATTTTAACTTCATGCAGGCACTTCTGGGACTCCATTTGCTAAAGGATATTGTAACTAGACTCTCAGAGCTTTCATTGCACCGGAGAATGAAAATGAGACTTCCTCCCTGCTGAAGGCAATAGTGTGGAGTAGAGGAAAGGGTGACCGGAGCCTATATGTATTCCATGAGGGTTTATGAAAATGGCAAACAATCGCAGCTTCTGGCTACCTGAGCCACCCTGCTACACTGCCAACTACGTTTTCAGTTTCAGCCAGGAAATTGGTGCGGAAATCTGGCACCAAAGGTTAGACCTCAACTTACTCAATAGAAATAAAACCCTACACTCCAGCAGATTAGCATGACTTCTCAAATCCATTTACAGTTCCCAAGACTATTTCTATAGAGACATTCAAAAAGTAAATGAAGATGCTGCAGAACTTTAAAATTCTATAAAATTGCTTTTCGATTCAACACTAGAAAATACAGTAAGAATATAAATTACTGCTATAGACTTTATTACTAGGAATCATCATTTTCAAAACTTGATCCAGCTTTAAGTGTCTTGACTTTTAAAAAATTGTTTATATAACATCCAGTAAATTTTAATATTTTAAAAATCTCTCTCCATTCCCAATCAATTAAAAAATTAACATCATATCTTCCTTTTCAATTGATTCTACTGAATATTTAAAATATGCAACAATGTTATAATACACAGAAAACAATCGGATGGCCATTTCCTATTCTTACCCTGACTTCTCATAACTAGGCTACTTCATTCTTGACAAAAATAACAGATCTAAAAGGAAATCTTTCCTGATTGTACTTCATTTCTCCCACATTATCCTGCAGGCATTCAACAGAATACCTAATAATTTTGAATGTTCTGTTTATAAACTTGTCAAAAGATCATATAAACTTGTGAGAGTAATAAAGAATTTGAGCAGGCTCAGATATCCAGACCACAAATCTTCACAAGATTGAGTTGCCTCTGTAATAGTAAAGAACAAACTGCTTGATGATGTCATTGGACCACTCTAATTATCCCAGAGATAATCTGTTCTTTTCTAAAAGAAACACAGTTCTCATCTGCTAGGAACTAACCTACTTCCTAAACAACCTACCTTGACGCACATGTCTTCATTCTGGTGGCTTGAATGATTCCAGCTTATATTTACAGAGTGAACTAATTTGCCATAAATTATAGAAGCTTGTAATTCCAATCTATAAATTATGACAAAAAAACCATGAAGATGTTAATATATGAATGTACATGAATATTTAAAGGCAATAAACACAATTTATGTTCCATAAAAATAATCCTAACAAAAGAACAAAATTATTGATAGAATATATCATGACCACCTTTTTAGCAGTGGTTCTGAGCTCATATATAAATAACTCATTTTGCAGAAAAATTCGGAAGAGGAAGTCCCTCTCCACTGGAGATCACCCTGTTTTTCCACTAGAAAAGAACATATGTAGTTTTTAATATATTTTTGGCTTGGGAACTCTGAAATTCAATATGTGCTCCAATTTACAAAAACTAGAAGCACAAAAACTGAGCAGTGGCCCAATTCCAAGTGCACTCAGTTTTCCAGAGTTAAAAGCTAAAGTGTGATGAGAACACTAAGAAAATTCTCACTAAATTTACCAAGGGCAGAGATATTTAAATTCAACATTTTATTCACTCAAAGCATCACTTGTTACTTCATTTAATTATCAGTCTCACCTCAAAGATTGAATTCACTTTAAAATTATGAGAACTACTTTAGACTGTATGTAGAAGTGAGTAGTTGCCTCCCCAGGCATATAGCAAACATGTTTATTTCAATCAACTTCCTAAAAGTGATGTTAACCAACCAATAAACATAGCAAGCCATCTTTAATTATATCATTTATGTGTTTGACAAGCTGTGTCCAGAACAACATAGTCCAAACTACATTGAAACATAATTTCTTACAGAAACAACTATGGGCTAATATAAAAATGTTGAGTCAAATGTACACACAAAGAGAATATTTTTGAGGGCTCAGAAGTTACTTTCTAGCTGGAATTGCAGTTCTGTGATAGAGCACAGGCTTATTATATGTTAAGACCTAGATTTAATTCCCAGACCACGGACTGGGAAAAGAAATTAGTCTGTATATGGTAGAACATAGCTGCAAGCGCAAACCCTAAGATGCTAAGGCCGGGAAATCACACATTGAGGAGCTCTAGGCAGCCCTGAACACATTTAATGAACTATCTCAAAAAGGGAGGAGAATAAAAAGAGAAGTAAAAACAAATTTGTATTTATAGATGTTTTTCAATTAATTAATGTGAACATTTCATGGACACTGCAAGTGACTGCAGAAAACTCTCTAGGTATACAAGAAAAGGAATGATGTTGAAACTTGGCATGCCTTGCGTATCCTGCAGTAGCCTATAGCCACCCTATTCAAAGGCAGGTTGGGATCACAGTGAAGAGCCACTGTGATAAAATTCCCAACAGAGGCATTGAACAAATCTCTGATTTTACCTCTCTCTTGTTAGCTACATCATGCCATAGAACTACCACATGCAAAGGCTTAAGCAATCCCATTTTCTCTAGCCTTACTTGACACTTTGGTTTTGGCATTAGTCTTTTTCTATCTTCTCTATACCATGTTCCGTACCTTACCTCTATAAAGACTGAAATCCTGTTCGCTAGAATTGCATCATAGAATCTAGATCCATAGTCTCCATCTGAGGCCCAAGTGAAGCATTTAGTGCTTCACTGGATAGCTCCTTTTGGAGTAGAGTGGACAGGAAGCCACATCATCTGTGCCTTCAGAGCCTACTAGGTTCTGGCCTGCTCTGTACGTCATGTTCCTGACCAGTCACAGACACTAACCCAGAAATCCACAGGAGAGTCTCAATTATTTCCTTCCCTTAATATTCCAAAGGGAGGTCAGGTGAATAAAAGTTTTCCTTCATTCCTCAGAAGCCTTACTTCAAATGTTCATGTCTTTATTGAAATGGCTTTTGCAACCAATTGTCTAATACTTAAGTGAGTTATTTTTAAAAAAACAAAATCTTTTGACTGTAGAAATTTCTCAGTAGTTAAGAGTGTTTGCTACTCTTCCAGAGAACTGGAGACCAATTCCTATCATCAGGTACCTGTAATTCTGGCTACAGGGGATTCGACAACATCTCCTGGGTTCTACAAATACCCACAAATGTTCATTTACACATAGAAATACATATAAATGTTTTAAAATCACCTTTTAAAATAAAAATATATTTTTAAAAAAAATGTAAAGATCTCATTATTGGGAGAAAGAGATATGCAGAATACAACAGCCTTATTTATAAATGGTTCTATCCTCTCCCAAACCATCCCAAGCTGTCTATCAATCTTTGATAACTATTTTCTCAGGATGATCTGCCCAATCTATTGAAAAATCCTCAAATATATCAACTGCAGATTCCTGAAAGAGGTGCAAATTTACTTATGTAAAGTGTGTGTGTGTGTGTGTGTGTGTGTGTGTGTGTAATTTTGGAAACTGAATTTAATATTTTCCTAAGAAAACTAAGAAATAAATGACATGTAAACTGCAGTTGCTTTGAGATTTCAACCCTTAGGATAGGAGGGAGAAATGTTAGAGTTGGGTATAAGCCAGTGTCAGAAACTGAGGATAATGGACTATGCCATACATATAGGTTGGTGGAAACAAGACAAGACAGAACATTTGAACAAAAGCCAGAACTCAGGAGCAAGAGACTTTATAGAGCTAGCAAGTGATGAAGGAAACTAGACATTGAATGGGACATGAATACTATAAACAAGTATCCAGGTCCATTTCTCTGCAAGCATAGTAGCTGTCTTTACAATACCCAACCTCTTTCTCCTCCTCCTTCTTCACCCCGGCCTTCTTCCCCCAATACACACACACACACACACACACACACACACACACACACACACACACA
>JADRCD010228665.1:11973-30086 GCA_019843815.1 Montemys delectorum
ACTTGCCATAGCTCAGGGATGGGACACTTGCCATAGCTCAGGGATGGGACACTTGCCATAGCTCAGGGATAGTATACTTGCCTGATAATGTGCAAGATCCTAAGCTCAACTTCCAGTACCCAAAAGGAAAATTTTCTAGGCCTAGTATGTTTTACTTCCTACTATTCCAAGTGGTGGCTAAGTCAGGAAAAGACTACTGGAAATTTCAAAAGTTATTGGTACACTGTTCTTAAATCCTGATAGTAAGATGCATATTTTTCAAGTGATATTCAGTATTATGGAGACAACTTTTAATTACTTTCCTCACTAAGTAGTTTGCAGTACTTAGAGTATGTTTTCATGCCAACAGAAAACTGAGAACATTGCATTTTATAACAAAGGTCCATACACACGTTCTTAAAAGGAGGCTGCAGTGGGGGTGTGGTTTCTAATAACTTACTTCACAAATAGTGAAACCTTTGCAGAAACATGTAAAGTTTATTTTGACAACTAAGTAATTGCATCAAAATATCTAAAAACAGTAGGAATATTTAGATTTCTATGAGGCAAAATCTGTAAGCATGCCTCATAAACATATTTTACAGTTATAAGTCCAATCCATTGAAGAAAGTCCAAGCTTCAACATCTGAAAGTACTAACAGTATTTCAATATACTTCAAATTTGAAAGTATTTAATTGGGGGCTTGCTTACAGTTTGAGAGGTGAACCAACAACCATCACAGTAGGAAGCAGGGCACCACGCAGGCAGACAGGCGAGCACGGAGCTGGAGCAGAAGCGGAGAAAACTTACATTTTGCTTTGGCTTTTGACAAAGCCAATAAAAGTTTCTTTTCCATTCCTAATCTTTAAAAAATAACCAAAATGATTATAATTTTATGACAATCTATATGTTTGGACATAGGCCATGTTTTCAAATTTGCCATTATTTATAGACATAAATGTATACATTCATGAGAAA
Organism: Montemys delectorum; assembly: GCA_019843815.1. NCBI lineage: Eukaryota > Metazoa > Chordata > Mammalia > Rodentia > Muridae > Montemys > Montemys delectorum. The sequence continues at coordinate 12,932 of JADRCD010228665.1, forward strand.
TATTTCAATGGGAATGACAAATACTAAACATATACAAATTTCAGATTATCATGTTCTTAAAAGGACATTGAGGTGTCTTGGAGAACAACAAAGCTATTTGTAAACCAGGGGACCATGAATTCCGGTACCTATAGATATCTTTCCTAATGAGAATTACCTACATGAACCCCAGTACACATTATTTTAAAGGAATACTCATGAACTCTATCAAAGAATTCAGGGAATTTAAAGAAGACATAAAGGAAAAGCTACATGAAATTAAGGAGAAAGAGCTTAAGTAGAATAAACTCCTGAGTGATGTCCAAGAAAACACATACCTAAAGGCTGATGGGAATGACTATGACAATCCAACACTAGATAATGTAATTCAATAAGAAGATAAAAGCATGGAAGATGACTCAAGCTGAAGGTGGAACTCAAAAATACCACTAACTCAACTAGAACCTCAAAGGAATGCCTTACAAGTAGAATGAATCAAGTAAAAGATATAAGGACTCAAGAGCTAAAGAAATAAGGAATATGAAAGAAATTTAACCACGTAGAGAACAAACATAGAAGAATGTTGGACGTCATAAAAAACATAACTTTCATATTATAGGCATAGAAGAGGGAGGACAATATGAAGTCAATGGCATAGGCCAGATGTCCAACAAGATCATAAAAGAAAACTTACCCAAATGAAGAAAACACACTCATATGAATACAAGAAGCTCACAGAACATCAACTAGACAGTACCAGAAAGAACAGTCCCACGGCATATCACAGTTAAAACACAACGAGTATGTAAGGAAGAATGAGAATTGAAAACTACAAGAGAAAACCTACAAGTACACGTAAAGAAAAACCATCAGAATAAGAGATGATTTCTCAATGGAAACTTGGAATCCTTATAATCCTGGAGCAATGCTTTCCAGATCCTAAAAGACTATGACAGCCAGCCTAGTCTAATATACCTATCTGTCATAACTGGAAAAAGAAAAACATTGCACAGTATAGAAAGCCTTAAAAAATGTAATATCCAACAAACAAAATCTAAAAATATACAGAAAACAATTCTTAGTACTAAAGAGAGGAATGGTCACAGCAGAAAGATTATATGGATAGAAATATCAAACCATAAGTATTAAAACACAAATTACCTGTAAGAACAAAAAGAAACCAAAAAATCAACATGATAACACAATTAACGTACTGATTGAATGAGTCAAGCAATAAAATACTTCTGTTTCTGGAAGAAACATATCTTACCTTTAAAGAATGACACTGCCTTAGAGTAATAGAATGGACAAAATTAAAAGTACTTCCATCAAATGGGACCAGAAAGCAAGCACAGACCTCTATCCTAATATGTAACAAACTTCAAACTAAAGTAATCAAAAAGATAAGAGGGATATTTCATCCTAATCAAGGGAGCAGTTAACCAAGACATTACAAGGTATATAAACATTGCTATGTATATACATTACTATGTATATTTCAAATTCTGGAACACCTAATTTTATATGAACAAATTTACTTCTAGAATTAAAGACTCAGATTAACATAATCCATTAATAGTTGGTGATTTTTCAATACCCAACTTTCTCCAGTAGACAGGTTATCTGGACAAAAATAGAGATACATCAGAATTAATTGATATCATGTATCAAATGAACATAAAACATATCTATACAGCATTCCATTGAAACACAAAAGAATGCATATTCTACATGGCAGCAGAAGAAAGCTTGGAATAGATTTAATTCTATTTACTTAAAATATGTTTTTAAATGTTAACAAATTCAGACAAATTGAAATCATGTAACTTTTCTCATCATAATGCAATAAAAGTTAAAAAAAAATGTTACTTTATTAAAAAAAGAAAGAAAGCTTGGAATACAAAACAAATCTATACAAATTTTAAAAGGTTGAAAGAAGAGGCAGGCAGATTTCTGAGTTCAAGGCCAACCTGGACTACAGAGTGAGTTCCAGGACAGCCAGGGCTACACAGAGAAACCAAACCAAACAAAAACAAAAAACAAAAAACAAAACAAACAAACAAAACCACACCTAGAAAAGGTTGAAAGAACTCATTGGACCCTATCTCACCACAATGCAATAAAACTTAAAATTGACAGCAAATAAATCTTCTAATTGAAACACAAACTCACAGAGATTGTAGAACTGATCATTGAATGATAAATGGATGAAAGAATAAATCAAGACAGATAAAAAATTCCTGGACCTAAATGAAAACACAACAAAACATCTGGGATACACTTAAAGCAGTATTCGAGAGAAAATTATAGTCCCTACATTTAGAAAAATAAAAAACTATGAAGAACACAAATAATTTAATGATAAACTCAAAAATTTGGAAAAATAAAACCAAACCACCCAAATCCATTTGATAGCCAAAAATATTAAAAATAAGAGCAGAAATCAATAAATTAGCAGCAAGGGGAGAAAGTACAAAGAATCAACAAATATAATTTGTCAATTATATATTCATGGTGCTAGAAAATAGAAAGTCATTCCATGTTCATGAAGTGAAAGAAGTAACATTATGAAAATTACCAAGAGCTATTTTGAGAATACATATTGAATACAATATGGCCCATTAAGCTGAGCTTAAATCGTCCAACTACTTTCCTTGTCCAGAGTCCCAAAGTCCACATTCCTCTAAACAAAAACAAGGTCAGACCTATCACAGCACTACCCGCCCCTGGGACCAACTTCTGTCTTAGGGTTTCTATTGCTGTGAAAAACACCATGACCATGACAACTCTTATAAAGGAAACACTTAACTAGGACTAGCTTACATTTTGAGAGGTTTAATCCATTATTGTTGTGGTGAAAATCATGGCAAATTGAATTCAATACAATCTAAATGAAAATCTCCATCTCATTCCTCACAGAAATAGAAAACACAATACTAACATTCACACGGACCCAAAAATAAAAACAAAACAAAAACAAACAAAAACCCTGGGTTGCTGTGGTGGTTTGAATAGTAATATAGGAATGACCCTCATAGACTCATGTGTTGTTAATGCTTGGCCCATAAGGAGTAGCACTATCACCGGCCTTGTTGCCATAGGTGTGTCCTTTTTAGAGGAAGTATGTTACTGTGGAGGCAGGCTTTAATGTCTGATACCATCAAGGTGTATCCAGTGTGGTACACAGTCTCCTTCTGCTCCCTCTAGATCAAGATGTAGAACCCTCTGCTCCTTCTTTAGCACCAAGTCTGCCTGCATGTCACCATGCGTCTCATCCTGTCAATGGACTAAACTTCTCAGGGCAAGATCCCACCAAGCTAAGCTTCCAGCTAGTTATAGTTAAAATAAATTTAAAAAACAGTTTAGGTTCAGGCATGGTAGTACACAACCTTAATCCCGCACTCAGGAGATATCTAAATTCAAGGTCAAACTCGTCTACGGAGCAAGTTCTAGGACAGCGAAGCTTAGGCTGTGAAGGTGAAGATATAATTGAGCAAGGAGGCCATGTTCCAGCCCTAGCAAGCAACAGAACTTGGCAGCTTTTGCCATGTGGTTCCAGCTTTAGAGTCAAGAATACTCTATGAATCATGAGTTAAGAATCATGGCAGCATGCAGGCAGATATAGTGTAGACGGAGCTAGAGGCAGCAATAGACTCTGTGGCACACTAGAATCACGACAACGTGCAGGCAGACATAGTGCTCGTGAAGGAGCTGAGAGTTCCTACACCTTAATCTAGAGGCAGCAGCAGGAAACTGTGTGCCACACTGGATGTAGCTTGATTGTAACATACATACAATAGAGTCAAGGATTATGGAATTTTCCTCCACAACTAAGAAAGTCTCTGAGTCCAGGCATGTGGCAGGGGTGTCCCTTCACGGAGGCCCAGAGGGGTCATTGTGTAAAGCTGTGAAGATGAAACCTGCATTGTCTTGAAAATTCCAAAATGTTAGAGGTGCCACATCCATGGGGTACCTGCCAAGGAAAGCTGCTAACAGTGGAACCAGCCCAGGAGAGAGAGGTGTGTTGTAGTCAACAAAGCTGAAGGGGATGGAGGCCTGAATAGAGTTCTGACATCAGGCATGGAGATGCAGAGTTTGGAGTTTGTTCAGCTATCTTTCTGTCTTGCTTTGGTCCAGTATTTCATTACTATACTGCCTTCCCTACATTTTTCTTGAAACGATAATATAGATTCTATGCTATTATATGTTAGAAGTATGTGATCTGCTTTTTTTTTTAATTTTTTATTTTATAAGGTATTACAGTTAAAAGATTGCATGAGCCCGGCGGTGGCGGCACACGCCTTTAATCCCAGCACTTGGGAGGCAGAGGCAGGTGGATTTCGGAGTTCAAGGCCAGCCTGGTCTACAGAGTGAGTTCCAGGACAGCCAGGGCTACACAGAGAAACCCTGTCTTGAAAGCTTCCCCCCGCCCCCCCAAAAAAGAGAGATTGCATGAATCTCAGAAGAGACTTTGAACTTCAGATTTTTAAACAGAGTTAAGACTGTTATAGACTATAAGGACTTTGAGGTTATACTAAATGCGTTTTTGCATTATATTATGGTAACAAGTCTACAGGCACCATGGAATAGGATGGGATGGTTTGAATAGACATGCCCCCACCCAGAGACTCCAGTATTTGAATTCTTGGCCCACAGGGAATAGCACGATTAGAAGGAGTGGCCTTGTTGCAGTAGATCCTAAAATACATTACAGAGCTATAGTAATAAAAAGCGCTGGGCTGTGGTGGCGCACGTCTTTAGTCCCAACACTTAGGAGGCAGAGGCAGGCAGATTTCTGAGTTCAAGGCCAGCCTGGTCTACAGAGTGAGTTCCAGGACAACCAGAGCTACACAGAGAAACCCTGTCTCGAAAAATCAAAAAAAAAAAAAAAAAAAAAAAAAAGCAATATGGTACTAGTATAAACATAGAGCCCAAATGGAACAAAATTCCAGATCCAACTGGAAGCATAGGTAACCTCAGCCATCTAATGCTTGACAAAGATGTCAAAATCATAAGCTAGAGAAAAGAAAGCATCAAAAAATGGTTCTGGGAAAACTGGCCATCCATATGTAGAAGTACAAAATTAGGCACATTATCTCTCACTTTGATGTTTTAAATAAGAATGTTCCCTAGAAGTTCATAGCTTTGTGGAACTTTGGGGAAAAATTAGGAGGTATGGCCTTACCTTTCAGATCTCAAAAACCCATGCTATACCCAATTAGCTCTCTATCTCTACCTTATCATTTATTTTTGTCATTCCTACTTGCAAGCATGCCTAGTGTCATGTACCCGGTACCCTCTGCAAGCCCCATAATTAAATGTTTTTAAATGTTGTCTTGATCAGGGTGGCTCTCTACAGCAACAGAAAAGCAACTAAGAGATTGGTGCCAGGAGTGGAGTACTCTGCTGACAGATATACAAAGCTGTGGAAGACTTTAGGGCTTTCAACTAGAAACAACAGTTGAATGGTGTAAATTGGGCTTAGTGGGTCATCCTATATGAAGCTTAGAAGACAGTAGGCTTGGAGCAAAGCGAACTATGGAGGCGGAGTTCAAGAGTCACAGGAGACAATGGCAGTACTGACTGGGCTAGAGACCATTGTTATGATATTTAACAAGGAACAAGGCTGCTCTTTGCCCTTGTCAAAAGAATCTGCTTGACACTAAAATGAAGAGTTTTAGATTACTTCTGTTGTCCGACAACATTTCATGACAGGATAAATGTTGACTCTGTCCTGTGGTTTTTAGTCACTACTCTTAGGCAGTTCTAAAATGGAAGGAAAAAAAAGCTAATGGGAAAAAAGAAATACAAAGTATACAGAGAATAAAAGCACCAGGCAATGTAACATTGGAGCCTTGGTTATGCTTAAAGAGAAATAGAACAATGGGAATGGTGTCCCTGGGTGAGAATCCACCCATCTAATCCCACAATTTGTGAAAAGCCCTAAGGAATTATCTGTTTCTAAAGATCAACAACAAAGGAAATGTAATTCAAGGAGGGAGCCAGTCTCTATCCCAATCAGGCAGTAAAATTTGGCAGTATTGGCCTTGTGGTTCTAACTTTAGAGTCATGAAAAATATAGGTATAAAGGGGTTGTAGAATCTTGCTCTGCAGTTCAGAAATGGAGGCCAAGAGAGGCCATTTCACAAAGCTGTGAAGATGAAGCCTAAATTGTTTTTGGAGACTTCAAGATGTTGGAGATGCTTGAGTTCTGAGATGTATGCCAAAGAGAGCCTCAAAAACTGAGTGGAATCATCTTCAAAGAGAGATGTTACAGTCTGCAAAGCTAGAGGAGTGGTGCCATCTACACCCTTTGACATCAGACACAGAGTTACAAGATTTAGAGTGTGGTTTGCTGTGTCCAAGCTCGCTTTGGTCTAGCATTTCACTATTATGCCTGCTTTCCTCCCTTTTTGGAATAGTAATTTATAGTCTATGTCATCGTATATGGAAACGATGTGATTTACTTTTTGATTTTACAGGGTATTACAGATCAGAGATTGTATTGATTCTCCAAAAACTTTGCATTTTTAATGTGTATTCAGACTGTAAAAGACTGTGGGCACTTTTAAATTGTACTAAGTGCAATTTGCATTATGATATAGCTACAAGCCTATGGAGTTAGAGAATGGAATGTCATAGTTTGAATGAGAATGGCCCCCATAGGCTCATATGTTTGAATGCTTATGACACATAGAATTTTTTAGGATAGATTAGGACCTCTGGCCTTGTTGAAAGAGTGTTTCACTTGGGTGAGCTTTGAGCTCAGCTACTTCTCCAGCACCATGCCAACCTGCTGCCATACTTTCTGCCATTATGGCCATGGACTAACCCTCTGAAACTTTAAGCAAGCTTCCAATTAAATGACTTCTAAGTTGGTCTTTTCATGGTGTCTACTCATAGCAATAGAAAAATAACTACAGCATTCACCTGGCATAAAACTACTCCAAATAGATCAAAAGATCTAAATATAAAACTCAAAATACTGACACTCCTAGAAAAAAACATAGGTAGTACCCTATCTATGTGTAGGAAAGAATTTTCTGAATAGGACCTCATTTGCCCAAGTACTAAGGCCAACAACTAACAAGTAAGACTTCATAAAACTGAAAAGCTTCTGCACAGCTAAAGAAACAACCAACCAAGAGGAGCCCCAGAGAATGGAAATGAATCTCTGCAAGGTAAACATCTGATAAAAGATTAATATTAAAAATATACAAAGAGCTCATAACTCCCATTGAACCAAATAGCCATTAAAAAAATGGATCTAGAATATATCCTGGAATAACTGAAACCAGAAAAATAAAAAGGGGCAGGCCATTGTAAAGGTAGGGATTTGGGCAGCTATAAAACGGAGAACAGCAATGTATACATCATCTAATCCAGAAGATGAGGAGAAAAAAAGATATTCTAATTAGAGGGGAGGGAGATAAATACAGAAAAATGAGAGATGAGAAGAGTGATGACATCTGAAAAAGTCATAAGGAATCAGAAAATCAGAATCACACTGTTAACTACTTATCTAAGAATGAATGAATGAAAAAATATACATATATATGTGTGTATGTATATATAGATATATATGTATGTATATGTGTATATACATACATATATATTTTTTTTAATGAAATTTCCTCATCTGGGCCAACCATCCTCCTTCCGAGAGCCAAAGACTACCTAACAAAAACCTCAACATCAGTTTTGAGAAGACCTTGAATTGTCAGTCAAGGTTCTACCAGAGACTCAACAAAACACACAGGCTATTGCTACTGCCTTTGTTTGCCCTGCCTGAAGAGGCAGAAAGTAAGTTCCTATTGCTGAAGACACTAAGTTTTACACAAAGGGTCCAGAAACTCCTGAGCTGAACTTACTTAAATGTCTGCTCCCTGAAGACTGGCTTTCACGGTACCACAAGACACCCTGTAAGCTGCTGAAGGGAGGAAGAAACCAACAGTCCTAAGCAACTCTAACTAGACTTAGGACCAGCTGAACCAGGGGAAAGTCATGCCTGGAACTGGAAACCTAGCAAACTACTCAAGCCTAGTGAAGTCATGGATCTTGGAGGAGAATCTACAACCACTTTATAAAACGAGCATAATCCTGAACTAAGTGTACTAAGAGTGTGTCTGTATTTCAGGCAGACACACTGTAATCCAGAGTATGTCTGCATTCCATCTGAATCATGTACACCTAGAAGGCCTATAGATGGTAACCCTTGCCAGAGCCACCATGTTCCTAGTTTAAAATTCCTCTACCACCAATCAAAATGCAGACTTGTAGAACCCAGTCCCATGGCTACATGTATAAAACAGCTCCTGCACATAAGTTTCAAGGAACATTGTAGAAAGGGGGGAAAAAACAATTTAAGAGCCAGAGAATCAAGAAGTTTACTGTGAGACTGTCTCCTGGTAACACCAGAAGCCGCAACTATAAATTCTCATCAACATAAGTGCCTAAACATCAGCTGATCAAGAACGCCAACAAGCATGCCAAAGATGAAAGAGACTATAAGACCATGAGGCCTCGATTCTAAACAAGAAACTACAGGCAAATAAGGAATGTGGAGAGTGGAAAAAGTAAGTCTTTCCTAGAGAAAAGCACTCTAACTGGTTATCCAATTCCAACTGGTCAGCTCCGAAAACATTTACAAGTAATACTATACAGACTGGCCAGTTACATTTAGGAATGCATATACATACACACATGTAACAAAAATTAATCAAAAAGAGACCATGGACTTAAAGAACAAAGAAGGGGAATGGAGTTTTAAAGGAGGAAAGGAAATGGAGAAATTATATAATTACATAGTCTCAAAACAAAACCAAAAATAGTTTTTGATAGAGTCATGACTCAATATCACCAAGGAAGTAAAACAGAACAAAACAAAGCAAACCAAGAAAAAAGTATGAACCCTAGCCTCCAAAATGCAGGAAAGAGCTGATAAAGTAAGTCAGCCAGCTTCAGCCTAAGTGTGACACTTTAACTGCATATACAGTTTAGGCCGGCTGCGTGCTGTGCCTAGAATTGCAGCAATTATGAGGCAGAGGTCAGAGAAAGTGAATTCAAGATCATCCTTAACTCTGTAGCCACTTTGAATCCAGCTTAACTTAAATGAGACCCTGCTCCAAAAGCTAAGTACAGCACCTGGAGCACTAAAACAAAAATGTGTTATACTTTTAAGGGAAAAAAATCAATCCATTCCTAATCTCAAAGAGGAAAAAAAAAAAAAAGGCCAGCCATCCACAATCCATTCATAATTGTTTCCTTAAAAAATCTCTTCATGTGTCTCCCTTTCTCTCTCTCCCCTCTTCCATCTCTCTAAGCAATCTCCCTTCCCAAACTAGAGAGCTACAGAAGCAAACAGTAGCACTCCCTCTCTCATACCCAGTTAGGACAAGCTTTCTCTCTCCACATGACACTTATCACCAGTAACCATACTCTTCATAATTCACTTTAACATATTGGATGTAATTTGGTTAAGCCATTCTAAAAGTCTAAAAGTATACTATACAAAATATTGTAAATTTCAGAAATTATTTTCTGAGAAAACTAGCTTTGCCAGTCTCCTGACCAAATCAATTCCTCCAATAGTAAGAAATACTAAAGGGAATGTGACACAGAATCAATGCTTCTACCTTTCAGAGATGTCAGCATTCTGAATGTATTTGTTGCATTTAAAAAGGAAGTGGATACCATCAGTCAGACCTTTAGAGCATGTTTTAATCAGGTCCTATTCAGGAAACAGACTAAAGAGCCAGAACCCTGAACCCCCAGCTCAAAAAGCTCTTTTTCTAACTGACTTGCAGCCCACCGAGGAAGCACAAATTCTCGAAATGCTTTCTACTTAATTTGGTATAAACTCATAAAACAAATTGCCCAGATAACTAGACATGTCTTCAATACTATACTACATTTTCCATAGATATAAACCAGATTTATAACTTAGAAGTGCAGCAATAAATGAGCACTGCTTATAATAGATTTGTGCCAAGTCTTATGTCAAAGTGAAATAAAAAATGAGACAGACTACTTTGAGTAATTAAATCTGTCAGCTCATTTAACTCCTTTAAAGTGTTGAAGAGAAACTTTAAGGTCTGCAAAAAAGTTCATTACTTTTAGTAATACAAAACTGTGTAAGTTACTACATGTAACTTATTTTAAATAGTTTCCTTAAAAATAAACTTATCCTAAATCTTTTTTTGCAAGTTTTTTCTAATATTCATTTTTCTTCTTTGAAGAATTCAAAACTAACTTGCACATGGAAACTACTATCTTGAAACTAAATTCCCATTTCCCTCTAAGGAATTTCTCCACCCCCACTAAATTCAGAGTTGGCAATTAGGCCTTTCTAGACTAGATCGTCTGGTCATCATTTGCTTAGTCCTTGGTCCAAAAGGAAAAAAAATTGGAGGTTAATATGATCTATGTTGGGAAACACAAAGTGGTTTTTATGCACATCTGGCCATCCTGTGATAACAAAATAAATCTAGTTATTATAAACAAAGCTTAAATCTAAAAGTATCCTTATTTTTTCCTGTTTGTGGTCAAGAAATGGAGAAAAATTGTAACTACTAAAATGAGGAAAGCAGAATTTCCATCTGCAAAAAACTTTCCTGTCTATATATTTCTTAATGCTATTTGCCAAAGGCACCATTCCAGACACAGTAAGCTTTAATAATGCTCATTCCAGGAACAAGGAAATAAGATGTATAAACTATATGATGATCAACTGGTACTAGTAACACACTCCCACTACTTGTTTTAAAAAGATCATTAAATTTAGAGAATAAGCCATTTTTAAAAGTCTCACTATGTACTTAAAATTATTTTTACTCTACATTGCTCAAATACCTAATACACTGGAGAACTTTGCTACATTCCCTCTACTTGGTCTTTCTCCCTCTTTATTGGAGGAATAGAGATAAAGTCCATAATTTAGTCAAACTAGAAACAAAGTTTTGACTCAGATTTTCTTCCTTATCTCTGAACACAACTAATGACTGCAGTTTGATAGCCATATTATTTCTTACAGCTAATCCAGTTTCTACTCCCTTTTCTCTCAGCATGCTATGTTAAGCAGACCAGTTTTGGAAATAGGACTGTACTGGCTGTTTTTGTGTCAACTTGACACAAGTTTGAACCATCAGAGAGGAAGAAGCCTCGGTTGAAGAAATGCCTCCATGAAATCCATCCAGCTGCAAGGCATTTTCTCAATTAGTGGTCAGTGGGGGAAGGCCCAGTCCAGCATGGGGTTCTACAGGAAAGCAGGCTGAGCAAGCCAGGGGAAGCAGACCAAGAAGCAGGACTCCTCCATGGCCCCTGTATCAGCTCCTGCCCTAGGTCCCTGCCCTGTTCCTATTCTGACTTCCTTTGATGATAAAGTGTAAGCTGAAGAATAAACTGTTTCCTACCCTACTTGCTTTTTGGTCATGGTGTTTTGTCCCAGCAATAGAAACCCTAAGACAAATTGGTAACAGCATAGTTGGGTATTGCTGTGACAGACCTGGCCTTTGTGTGTGTGTGTGTGTGTGTGTGTGTGTGTGTGTGTGTGTAGGATTGTGGAGGGCCTTTGGAACTTTGGCCTACAAGAACCATTAAATGTTAAGAGCTCAGTGGGATATTCTTCACAAGCTTGGACAATAAGAATGTTGAGAGCAGTGCAGATGGAGAGGCCTGACTGAAGTTTCAGAGGGAAGTTTGAAGTTTCTATCAGGGCTCTTTGCTACTTTCAATTAAGAGCCTGTCATTCTAGTCAGCTGGGGCTGGAGTCAGCTGAGATTAACAAGAGGCCAGAATCACTTTAGTGAAACTTTTGCATTACTGGGACAACTAATGTTGGTTAGCAGTAGCTAAGAAATTAGTGATTGAGAGGAGACTAGCACCATTGAGTCAAAATCTTTCAGGAAGTGTTTGATGAAAGTCAGCAGATGACCAAGGTTGTACCTTCTGCTGTCAACCAGACTTGGTAATATGTAAGAGTCATCCAGGTGTTACTGGTTTTGAAGGCATGAACTAGTCGGGGAGAACTGCCAAGTCTTGGCCTTATAACATGCCAACCAAGAATAGTAGCAACAGTGGGATGAAGCCAGGTGAAGCTGGAGAAGTGACCCAAGTACTTTGCCTCCAAAGTCCAGAAGATGGTGAGTGGATCCCAGATATTGAGATGGTTGGAATTTGATTTTGCTTTGTGACTGTGCCCTAATTTTTCTCTCTTGGAGTATGAAAGTTTTTTTTTTGTTTTGTTTTGTTTTGTTTTTTTAATTTGGGCCCACAGTTGAGAGAGTTTGGATTTTAAAAGACTGGATTTTGGAAGAAAGTGGATATTTAAAGGAACTGAAATTGTAATGTTAAATTTGTAAAGACTATGGGACTATTTAAGGTATTTGGAGATAAGAAAGGAAGGGTTGTGATGTGTTTGTTTATTAAGTTCACAAGGGTTCAGTTGCACCCTGACACAAACTAGAGCTATTAAAGAGGAAGGAGCCTGTTAAGGAAATGCCTTCAGATCCAGCTGTAAGGCATTTTCTCAATTAGTGATAAGTGCAAGAGCGCCCAGCTCATTGTGGGTAGCACCATTCCTGGGTTCTAGTAGAAAGCAGACTGTGCTGCAGCACTCAAGGAGAGCAGGCCCTGTACTTCATCCACCTGGGTAGCACATTAGAGCTGGCCCTGCTGGTATGAAAATAGGTGAAATGGCCCCAGAGCATTAGAGAAGAAGAGGTGGGCCCCCTCCTTGCCAACTCCAGCACTGAGTGAATCATCTAGAACAGTAATGGAGGGTGGTGTAGGTACAAGAGAGCCAATAGGCTCTACCCAATCAGTGAACTGGAGTATGTAAAGAGTTGGTACTGCAGATCCAAAGCTGACATAGGGCAACAATGGGATATCTTGAGAGGAGTCCCATTGAGGATCCAGTATTAATAGAGTAGCAGAAGCCAGAGGCCTCAAATCAGACCAATGACTCATAGCAATTAACATTTTCAAGAAGTGTGGACAGAACGATATACAATGGGACACACTACAACTTCCACATTTTTTCTTTCTTGGGGGGTGGGGAAGTTCCCAGGATGGAGGGTGGTATGAAGAGACAGGAGATGAATGGAATTGGGGTGTATGATGTATAATTAGCAAAGAAACAAAGTTTTTAAAATGTGGGAGGGGGGAGGAGAGGGAGTGAGCCATGGGAAACAAACCAAAAAACTCTCCCATAGCTTCTGCACAGCTCTCGCCTCCAGGATCCTTTCTGTTTGAGTTCCTGTCCTGATTTCCTTTGGTGATAAACAGCAGTGTGGAAATATAAGTTGAATAAAACCTTTCCTCCTCAATTTGCTTATTTTGGTCATGGTGTTTTGTTCCAGCAATAGGAACCCTAAGACAAAGGATCAGTTTTAACAAATTGCTAAAGTACATTAGCTTTATCTTGACAATGGACTCACAAGAGAACACAATAGACTCAATTTGGCTAGCATAGCATAACATAACATCTTCATAATTGGATCTGTGTAGTACTTGTGTAGAATTTCTTATAACTGTTTTTCATTTGTAGCTTTAAAAACTCAGAATTGGATATAACTGCAATATTTTATTTCCTTTTATATGAAAGTATATATCAAGTGCTTAATGTTTTCCAACAAGGAAAAGCATGGATATGCTACATTTTCATTAGCTTAATTTTAGAACATCTTACCAACTTTCCCATTCTCTGAGCAATTTCTGCTATGCTTTTGTTTGCTATGTATTGTGGTTTGAAGTGGAACTGCTGTTTATAGATTTGTGTAATGAAGACTTGGTTCCCAGCTAATAATTTGTATAACCTTTTAACCTTAGTTAGCCCTCAGAATTCAGAAGTCCCCTATAAAACAGTGATGTTTTATATCTTCTTTCTTACACTGAAATTAAGTTTCAGAATTGTGGTGTCTTAGTTAAAATTTCATTCTGTGATGAAGGCAACTCTTACAAAGGACAGCATTTAATTGGGGCTGGCTTACAGTTTAGAGATTCAGTCAATTCGCATCAAGTCAGGAAGCATGACAGCATCTAGACAGACATATAGCATGGGAAGAGACAAAAGTTCTATAAGTTGATCCGAAGGCAGCCAGAAGACTCTCTTCTGCAGGCAACAGGAGGATCATCTCCTCTGCCCTAGGTGGAACTTAAGTGTAGGACCTTAATGCCCACTCACACTGAACACCTTCCTCCAACAAGACCACATTGTCTAATAGTACCACTTCCCAAGGCCAAGCATATTCAAACCTCCACAGGAATGGAGGCCATTCTGATTCTAATTTAAATAATAGTTACTCTTCTACAGGCACACTATTTGCAGGCTCTGATATCATTCGGTTTTTTTTGATCATCTTCTCTTCATTCAACATTTCCTATAATGTCTACTTCTTTCAACACTCTTTTAAATTAAATTTTCATTCTATCTCTTTAAAACTTTAAAAATAATTTCATTCAGATAATATAAGCATGTCACTGTGAAACTTAAATGTCTTTATTGGATACTGCATAAAATACAATAAAATTTAAGTCACTTTTAACAAGGCATTAACAGTTTCCTTCCAGTTAAACAAAACATGGGAAAAATAAGGACAGAAACAAAAAATGTAAGAAAACTGAAAAATAAATGCAAGGCATATCTGCATTTACAGTGTACACACAAGTTTCTCTAAGTTTGTAGTCAAAACAATCAGACTTGTCTAAATTCCAGTCTTTTTGAACCTATATTCAGTAAAAACTGGACAAGGTGAAACACATTTATCCTCTCAAAGCTACCACATATAGATTTTTAACTTGTTACAAACACACCACCTAAAGTATTCCTGAAAATTCTAGTCTTTTTTCTTGAAATAGCATTGATGAAGGGGGACTACACAGGAAAAGGAGGCTCTAAAGGGAAGAAGGATGGAGTTGCAAGAAAAGGTAATAGTGAAAAACATATTTCTCCTTTAGAATTTAGGCTTACTAATTTTTTTTTTTGTATCAAGTGATACGAATAGAGACCAGTTGGGAGAAAAGTGCAACAGAGGAGCAAATATGAGCAAAGTACAATGATACACAAGTATAAAACTCTCATAATGAAATCCATTATTTTGTATATTAACTTAAAGATATAGTATTTATAAATCTGGTTCTTAAATTTGGCTCTAGGTCAACAAAATTAGGCACTTTTTATTAAGAATATGCTAACATATACCTATATATGCTGTTTTTGTCAAGTTTTGCTTTAAATACTTCACAACAAAAATGTTAGTATTTGCCTATTGCCATTAAAGGGCCAGTGCATTTTAAAATTTGGCTGAAAGTTTTAATTTTTCAAAGTTTCATATTTTCAGTTTCAATTTTTCATTGGTTCCCTAATGTTGGAATTGTTGATCAAGTGCTGAATGCAGTTCTCTTTAATGACCAAGGAACTTTACATCTAACAAAAACATTGACAGACCTCCGCATCTTCAAAAGCAAACTTGAACTAACAGCAAACTTGAACTAAGCATATTCTTCCTTAGCTTATGACAGAAAACCTGAAGATCTTCAAAGCAATCCACAGACATAGATATCAGGGTATCTTGACAACTTTTCAACTTTTGCTAAAAATCTTAAGTATGACATTACTACAAAACTATTGACAGAGATTCCTATAAAGTATGTTCCCAAATCAGCTAATAACAACCTCAAAAATATCTAAGTAGTCAAATACCAGGTTCATGAAAACATTCAGTTCTCAAAGCCAGATTATGAAGCTAAGCAAAGCAGTTTTCCTCAAGTAAATTCTCAGCTAATAGCAACAAAGGACTAATACTTCCTAAAGCTGAAGCTCGACAGTCATTCATTCAAAAGCAACTGGAAAGCGGAGGGGACGTGCTAGGCAGACAGTCGCTCTACTGAGCTACACACCCCAGCACTCGAAGCCAGGCAGCCGGCCCACTCCGTACACTCGGCCGTTTTTCTACCTCACTGCCGAGCTCCGGGGAGCACAGGCTTTGCTAGTTTCACGGAGTATGGCCAATCTGGCGAATTATATGGACCATGTTGGCCAGCTGCAAGTTGGGTCGAAAACTGCGACTTGGGAAAGTCCGCCGGCACTGCGGGCAGCTGAAGACCTGCGGCGGCGTGGGCTGAGGAGGGGAGCGGACTCGGACCTCCGGGTAGAGCTGTCGACGCACGGGCGGGTGAGGGGGGCCCCGGCGGAAGACCGGCCGGTGCCGGAAGCGGCCGAAGTGATGGTACTGGTGGCCGTCGTGGGGGGGTTCATCTCTCTCTTGGTCCAGAAAAACCCGGATTCTCAGGTCCCGCACCAGCCCTTGGATGCCGGTCCAGTCGTCTTCCTCGTCGTCCCACGGGGAGAGGGAGGGAGAGGGGGAGAGGGAGGGGGAGGGGGAGGCCGCACGGGCCGGCAGCCTCCTGTGGCTGTGGCTGTGGCTGTGCACGAGCCAGCGGCTGGCCTGCGCGCGGCGGCGCTCCAGCAGCTCCTGCTCGGCCAACCTGCGAAACAACACCTCACTAATGACGTGCTCCCGGACGTCGGCAGCGGTGGCGGCAGCCGTGGTGGCCGCGCCCGGCTGCTCCGGGCCCTGCTCGTCCTCCGTGCCCCACAGCTGGGTCACGCACCCGCGGCAGAAGTTGTGCCCACAGCCAATGGACACGGGGTCCTTAAAATAATCCAGGCAGATGGCGCACACGGCTTCTTCCCGGAGCGACTGCATAGGGCTGGGAGGCCCTGTAGGGGCGGCCATCTTAAAGCACAAAGGTCCTCAGAAGCCCAGAGGCCCTCGCCGCCCTGCCAAGAAGAAGCACGAGGCACGAAACCACAAGCGGAAGGTCTCGCCTATACCACGCACCCGAGAACACAGAGGTGATGGGGGCTCCCTTCCCTGCGATGGGTCCAAAGGCCGGAGGCCTCTTTGCTGCCGGGCTGAGGGGCGCGGAGAACTCAAGGCCTCGAAGGCCTCAAGGCCTCTTTGCTGCCGGGCTGAGGGGCGCAGAGGACTCAAGGCCTCGAAGGCCTCAAGGCCTCACTGCCCGGCTGAGGGCGCGGAGAACTCAAGGCCTCGAAGGCCTCAAGGCCTCGCTGCCCGGCTGAGGGCGCGTCAGACTCAAGGCCTCAAGGCCTCGCTGCCGGGCTGAGGGCGCGGAGGACTCAAGGCCTCGAAGGCCTCAAGGCCTCACTGCCCGG
>JADRCD010228665.1:30186-57390 GCA_019843815.1 Montemys delectorum
TCCTTTTTTCATGCCACGGCGACCGCCGAGATGTCCCCTCTTCCCCTTCACGCCGCGCTGCGGATCTTGCTCACTCTTAGCCCCTCCCTGCCGGGCTGAGGGCGCGGAGGACTCAAGGCCTCTTTGCTGCCCGGCTGAGGGGCGCAGAGGACTCAAGGCCTCTTTGCTGCCCGGCTGAGGGGCGCGACTCGAGCAGGTTTTGCGGACCAGCTACAACCTGCTGCCACCGCCCTCGGCCCGGCCTTCCTGGGTCCGCTCAGGACAACCCACTCACGGCACCGCAGCCCTCGCCGGCTCGCTCCGCTCCGGAAGCCGCTGGCGCAGAACCACGCAGCCGACTGGAGCCTCGGAGGACCCTGGCACTCGGCAGCGGGCAGCCTCAGCCAGGCGTCTGCCTCCCATGCGCCGAGGCTCCTCAATAAGAAGCACCTGGAAGTGACGTCAACACGCTCCAACAGGTTCTTCCGGCCAGAAAAACCCGGACGCTCTGGGCTACGGGAGGACCTCCTCCGTCTTGATGGTAATCAAGTGAGGGGCCGCAGGTGATGGGAAAAGACTAGTGGAAGCTACAGAGTGGCACAGAGAGCATGCCTGGAAACAGGTCAGAGGTGAAAGGTCGGGAGTTCAAGGCACTCTCAGCCGCAGAGCAATTTTGAAACTCATCTTGGCCACCAGACTCATCTCTAAATAAATAGAAAGAAAACCAGACGAACAGGAAAATTAAAAAAACAGACGGGTGGGCCCAGAGTCCTAAAACTAAGGGACGCATGTTTCAAAAGCTCTATGGTGGTCCTCATCATGATCGTAGTCATCACTGTCGTCTTTGTCGTCGTCGTCACAAACAACTCTTCTCCTCACCGCTAAATACCATTTCCCATCAAAATTTCATATTAGTACTCCACTCTAAGAAGTGTCTATTATCTTCCCCCACATGAAAAAGATAGTTACAACGTTGATAAATATAATTAAGTCATGCTGGAAAGAATGTTCCAGACTGGGAATATGCAGCTGCAGTGAGGAGATATTTTGGCACTACCTGCATTATAAAAAGCTAAAATGATTAATAAGTATGGAACTAGTCTACCGAGAATATTTCAATCCCTTCACGATTATTAAGAGGCGTATTAAGTACACGACAATAGTAGATTAAATGTTACAAAGGAGTTACTTTCAACGCTTTTAGAAGTTTAAGCTGTTTGTGGGTTTTGTTTTTATTTGGGTTTTTTTGTTTTGTTTTTTCTTTTGAATCAATTTGCAAAACAGTCAGCATTGTTATTTCCATATTAAGTCAGCATTTTAAAATGATCAGGTTTAATTAATATGAAAACCTAGCTATTGCAAAGGGTCTAAGTTGTTTATAGTTTACAAATGAAGCACACTCTTGTTTCTTCGTAATCTTCTATAAATATCCAGATTTTTAATCTATTAAATCACAAATAACAAGCATCACCCCAAGAAAGATAACAGCCACACTAACTTATAGGCTAGATAACTGAGGCTAAAGAAAGGTAAATAACAATAAAATATTTTTAAAATAATAAAAACAACCATAAAGAAAATTCAGGAGAAACAAAATACAAGATTCTAAAACACACACTGATAATCCCAGCTATCTATAACAAAAGAGTTGAACTTCTATAAGTAAAGAAATAGATACATAATTATACCATAACTAGGCCCTTCCTGAGCAGAAAACTGAGGTTTACCTACTATAGAGGATGAATCAGAGAAAAGTATAGAAAACACAGGACACACAGAATTCTCTTACCAGATGCACATTGAAACATGAGACCTCTCCAACCTTTTTTTTTTCTAACTCTAATGCCAGCAGCCAGTGACAGACTCTCCTGGAAGGAAATGGATTTAATTTTTCTCTAGAGAATTTAAATAAATTAAAGGAAAAGATCTGGGTGGAAAAATACCACCAAGCATGGTCAGCAGTTCACTTACCAAACAGTACAACAAGGTAGGCAGCAGCTTCTATCCCACAAGTTACACACGTAATGACTAATTTTCACATATTTTTTTAACAGTCAGAATTCTCTAGCTATTTGAAAAAAAGTTTCTAACATAAAGTAGAAAACTTTTTTAAAGAAAAGAAAGAATTTTGGATTCTGATTTTACTAAATAAAACAACTTATTAATAAGGACAGAGAAGTTAGAAGGCCTAACAGTTGAAATCACATACTGTTCTCGCAGAGAACTTGAGCAGTTCTTAGGAACCGCATCAAACAGCTCAAAACTACCTGTGATCCTAGTTCCTGAGGATAAACCCCCTCTTCTGACCTCTACAGTCCTCTGTGCTCATGTGCACACACCCACAAACAAACACATATACACATTATCTTAAATTTAAATACTAAAATAAAATTAAATATTAAAATAAATTTAAGTTTTAAAAAACTAAGTCAATCTTTAAAAAAAATCACAAGAAGGCAATGAAAATAGACATGGGATAGAAAAATGAAAATAACTATTAGACAATGATACATACCCAATTAAAATAAAAGATAAGGAAACTTAAATATATTTTTAAAAAAATGGGTCACCAGTACAAGAGGAGAAGACAAAAGAATTATAAAATAAGAATTGCAGAAATAATTCAACAAAATGTTCCGAACTTGAAATTAAAAGAGAAAAATCAAAAATGCTCAGCACAGGGAGTTGCAGGAGAGGCCTGCTTCAAAGCTTATTGCTTTAAAGCCTATGACAGGAGGACAAAACTCCCAAAGAGAAAATATCATGATGGAACTGTGGAGCAGTGGTACTAGGTACCAAATAAAATAAATAAATTTAAAAATATGAGTGAATATCGTTCTAATCCTGACATAATGACGGCGGAGGTGGGAATGCCTTGTAGGAGTAAAGTCATTTGCATGCTTACAAACTAGTGTCAACATGACCGCCCATGAAACTGTTACTCAGAAGTTTACAGAAGCCACAAAGCACCACAATAAGGGTAAAGAAAAAAGTGTAAAACTCACACATGGACAAATTAATGAAATGAAATGACATTGTAATTTCTGGGATGGTGAATTAGGGAGATCACAAGACAACGGATGACCAGCTAAGTGATACGTACAGAGCGGGCAGGAAGAAAACCTCACCTAGAGGGATGTCTTCAAAAACATGAAATGAACAGGTCTATCTGGTTGGTTGGTGGGGTTTTTTCGAGACAGGGTTTCTCTGTGTAGCCCTGGCTGTCCTGGAACTCACTCTGTAGACCAGGCTGTCCTCGAACTCAGAAATCCGCCTGCCTCTGCCTCCCCAAGTGCTGGGATTAAAGGCGTGTGCCACCACCACCCGGCAAACAGGTCTATGTGAAAGCCGATGATACTGAAGACAAATGCACTTCAGTGGCAACTTAAGGGTGACTTACTGATAGCTATGTACAAAATAAAGCACAGCGTATGCACAGACAGAGAGGCTAACTCAAATTTTAACAAGGCCAAAGAAGACATCCATTGGAAAATAGGAACATAACCACTTTAGATCATCTCTGAAAGAAATATTTAAGCACTCATTACAAAGTAGAGCCCATTTATTATTCATTATTTTAAATAAACATATTTGGAAAATGTAAGAAAAAAATAAGCAGAGAAAGTAAATACATCGTGTCCAAAACTAGAAAGGCATAGTAATAAATTACATTCAGACAAATTTTAAATAACATATTGTTAAATGCCAAAAAAAAATAGAGAAAGGTTAATCAGGATAGATTTAAGAAAGTAAACAGCAGGAACATTTTTTATAAAAAACAAATAAACAAAAAAAAAACTTTTTTTTTTAGAACTCTTCACAAATTTGCGTGTCATCCTTGCGCAGGGACCATGCTGATCTTCTCTGTATCGTTCCAATTTTTATATATGTACTGCCGAAGCGAGCACAACAAAAAAACCTTTGTACATGTTGTTTCACCTTGCTAAGTAGATTGTATTCTCCCATGTATGGACAGCTTTCTTAACTCAGCATAAAATGGAGTACTGCCTTTTTTAGCAGGGCTTCCCATTCTTGGCCTGATCTGGGGAGCCCAATCCATACTCTACTTGGAAAATATCACACGACACCTGCTGAAATTACAGGCTCAACTTCCTGGAATTCCTCTCCATGCAAATGAGGTACCCCCAATACCTTAAGCCTCAGCCAATGAAACTTCACCCCAAGAAAAACCCCTTTCTACTCTCCAAAGATTATGTGTACAGCCCTGGTTCACTCAGAATAAAATGTCTATGAACAAGCCCACCCCTAATAAAGGTCGTCTAAGATCGTCTTAGAGAGCTATGTCATTGAAGACCATTAGAGAAGGCCCTCATCTAAAAGAGCAGTAACACTGTGATCCTCAGAGAAGGCTTTCTTTCCCCCCTCTCAACCCTCACTAACCATTGACTCCCAACCCAACGGGGATCCTGTGGAACATTACCTGTTCCATTCTCCGTCCTTCTCGCCCAGTTTGCAGTGTCTAGACATGCTGAGAGGGAGGAAATGGAGGGTGCAGAACCACAGCTGGACCCCAAAACGCAGACTACAGAAGTATTAGAAAAGAAATCTTCATCAGAATTACACTTTTCCTTACTCTACTTGCTACTATATGAATTTATTTTAACATCAATTTTATGAAACAAGTTTATCAGGAAGCCAAGCTTGGTGGTTTATGCCTATAAATTCAGCCCCAGAAAAGCAGGAGAACAGAAAATTCAAGATCGCCCGATGTACATGGTGAGATGGAAGATGTATGGGAGGGGAAACTGAACAGAAGGCCAAGAGATCTTAGAAGCATGGAGTCTGTTTCTCTCTTGTGAGTAACGTGCTGATTTGAAACAAGCTTAAAACAATCTCCACTTAAAAATTAGCCAGGTCCTCTGGTCTGCTTCTCACTTGCTGAGATGAAACGCTGACACATTACTCCAAAGTGAAAAAGATTTCTTAGGGTATAGTGCATAATTAAGGAAAACCAAGAAAGGAATCCAAGGAGGAACCTGAAGGCAGAAACTGAAGAAAAAGACCAAGGGGAAATGATACTTACTGGCTTGTTTCCTGGGCCTTGTCTAGCTACTTCTCTTATAAACCCAAGACCTACCTCTCTTGGGATGACACGACTCACAGAGGACTGCCCTCCTACAATTATTTAAATTAGTATTAATTGAAAATGCCCCAAGATATACCAACCAGCCAATCTAAAGAAGGCAACTCCTCAGTTAAGGTACATTCTCACAGGTGACTCTCATTTGTGTCAAGTTGACAAAAACTAAACACCATTCCAGGTCTGATACAGTTGAACATGATGCAGTAACAGACAATGAACACTAGGAACCAAAGCCAGGATCAATGCAAATGATTTTTTTTTCAGATGGATGATTTCTGATCCCAAGAAAACAATCGGGCAAAGAGACAAAGTTAAAGTTCTAAAAAGACAAAAGTGAGAATCAGAATAAACTGAATTAGTATTAATCATATTATGTATGTTGAATATTTTTTTATATAACCTCACATACTCCTCCCAGAAATTGATTTTAAACAGGATTAGATTCTATTACACTTTTTCTCCATTTTTTTCTCCATGTTCATGTGTGTATGTGGTATGAATGCCTGCATGGGGGTAGACATACATGTCTAGTTGCACCTTGCACATGTGTGTTGATAGTTGTAGAACTGGGAGGTTAACAGTGGGAGTCATCTTTATGATCTTCCACCTTATTGAGCCAGGGTCTCTCAATCAAACCTAGAGATCACTGCTATGGTTAGTTTCATGAGCCAACTAGCTCTGGAGTTCCCCTATGTCCCATCCCTGCCTTCCAAGGCTGGAATTAAGGTTAGGAGCTGTGATAGGAATTCATTCAGAAATACAGCTCATCACAAATCAGTAGCCTTCCTATACTCAAAGGATAAACAGGCTAAGAAAGAAATTAGAGAAACAATGCCATTCACAATACTCACAAACAATATAAAATGTCTTGGTGTGACTCAAACCAAACAAGTGAAAGATCTATATGACAGAAATTTCAAGTCTCTGAAGAAAGAAATCGAAGAAGACCTCAGAAGATGAAAAGATCTCCTATGCTCGTGGATTGAAAAGATTAATATAAAAATGGCCATCTTGCCAAAAAGCAATCTACAGATTCATTGAAATCCCCATCAAAATTCCAACTCAATTCTTCATACATTTAGAAAGAGCAATTCTCAAATTCATTTGGAATAACAAAAAAACCCAGGATAGTGAAAACTATTCTCAACAATAAAAGAACTTCTGGGGGAATCAACATCCGGGACCTACAAAACAATAGTCATAAAAATTGTAACTATTGTATCATGTTTGAAGAAGAGGACTTTATAAGTTACTCTTTCTCTGTATGAATGCTTTTCAAAATCATCACAGCCAATGAACCAGATTCTTACCCTCACCTAATGTCTGGACCACCCTCCAAGCAGAACCATTGTTCATTGTAACTCTTGGTAAATGACTTTATGGATAGACCATCTTAATACCTACACCATTTCTTAAATGAATGTAAGCTGTTCCCTGTGGGCTGAAAATAAAATCACTCACTCAAGTCAAATAGCTTAGACCATAGCAGGAAGCCTGTATCCAAAAATCGTGCCTACAATTCATTCCTTGATGCAGCAGAACTGTCTACTCTCAGTTTAGCTAAGATGGAGGTAAAATCCTTTGGTGATGTGAGGGTCATTGAAGTACAGCCTTATTACAATGAAATCCAATGTCTAAAAATTGTTCTTATTTTGGGCTTGTACCACAGTAAGAGCCAGGATTTAAGCTCTACTAAATGCAAAATAAACAAACAAAAAGACTTTATATATTTATGTTCATTTAAAAGATATAGTAGTGATGTATTATTTTAAAATATACAGTTAATATGTTGAGTTATTTAAAATTTATATTGAAAAAAACATGTATTTTCTGTATTGTTGTAGGCAAGCATCTACATAAGACTGTTAAATTGATTGTTGTTTTATATCAAACAACTTTTATTAATACTCATTTTTATTATAATATTTTATAAATTTTAAAGAATATGACAAAAAAGGTATTGTAGATATTGAAGGGGGAGTCTCTGGGAGGCATTGGGATACAAAAGGGAAAGAAGAATGAGATTTAATTCTATTTACTTAAAATATGTTTTTAAATGTTAAGAAATTCAGATAAATTGAAATCATGTATCTTTTCTCACCATAATGCAATAAAACTTAAATCAAAAAAATAAAATATCCAATTAAAAAACATTAAAAACAAAACAAACAAAAGCAAAAAAACAAAAGGCATTTGCTGCAGGCTGGTATTGACTTGACTGTATCAGAAAGTTCCTAACACTCAAACCCACCTGGACACACCTCTGAGCAATTTTGACTTAATTAAATCATGTGAAGTGGGAAGTCCCATTTCTATTCTGGATCTCTGAGCTGGGAACACACACCTTTAATCCGCTCTAGGAAGACCCACCTATAACCCAGGCCACACCTTCTGCTAGAGGCCTATATAAAGAACAGGAAAGAAGGAAGCCTTTGTCTTTGCTGGCTTGCTCTCCCCTTGCTAGCAAGTATCTTCCTCCACTGGCCTTATGTCAGACTTGATTTCGATTCCAGCATAGACTGAGGACCACCTTAGATAACCAGCCTTGTGAAGTGAACGACTACTGGAATCTTGGATGTTCTGTTCTCAAGCAGCCATTGTTGGATTAGCCGGACCACAGCCTGGAAGAGAGAAAGCCTTTCAGCTCAATCTGAGCTGGATTCAGACCGCCTTCCCCACAACCAGCCCCTTTCTGTCAACCACTGGACCTCCCTACCCGGCCACAGAGCACCTCTGACAGGACATCAGGACCAGAAACAAGTAAAAATGAGCGGAGGTCCAGCCAATCAGACAGCAATTCCAGGAAGCAGACCGAAGAATCAGCTCAGATGGTGGAAACACACAGGAAAAGCCCTCTTCCAGGGACTCTAGCCAGGTTAGAACAGGAAATGAGAGCAGCTCCCATGGGAAAAAGAGACACAAGACTTCAGTAAAGAAGGCTGAGCCAAAAGCCAATGGTCATCAAGATGGATTAGCCCATTGCCCAGAACCTCAGGACACACACCCACCACCAATTTGGAAGAGCCTGGTGAACTTTCTTCAAGGGAAGTCTGAGGAGATTTATAGAGACACAGTCCAGATGCAAACCCAGCAACATGGTTCCCTGCTTACTCCTGAGCAGCTCTCTCAGCTCAGACAGCTCTCAGAGTCTCTGTCTGCCATGGTGCACACCTTCTACAACATGGCCAACCAGGCAGGCTTTGCCTTCCCTGCTGAGGGCTGGCTTGTCCCAGCCCCGCCCCATCCCTTCCCCTGAGGAGCTGCCTGGCAAGGAATCTCGGAGTCCTTTGGTGGAGGGAGGAGAGAAGATCATAGATCCTGCCAGCCCATCAGACAAGTCCTGAGCCAAGGCCATGAAACCCTCCTAAGCAGAGTCACACTCTGAGACAACAAAGGGCCACTCCATCTCCCTGTCTACACAGCCTGTGGCATTCACTCTCTCTGTGTGAACGTGTAACAGGCACATCACATCGATGAGAAGAGGTTGAAGTGCTTACTCTGGATTATGAACTGGGTTTCACTGGGATCTAGGGTTCAAGGACTAAATCCTCGGAGCTGTACATCTATACTTACTGAAGCAACATTAACAACAACCAAGATAAGAATCAGCCTAGGCACCTACAGACAGATGAATTAATCATGACAATGGTGGTACATGCCTACCGTGCAATTGTATTCAATTAAATAGGGTTAAAAAGATAAAATTACAGAACGGACAGGAAAAAATGGATGGAACTAGAAATAACTACGAAATAACTATGCTAAGCATAATAGGTCAGCCTTAAAATAAAAAATATATATTTTCTCTCATATGTGGAGTCTAGACTTACATGTGTGTGCTTGCATGTGTGTTTGTGAGTATAACAGAACAGAAATGAGCCTTAAGAGGAGAAGATGGGGAAAGGACCAAAAGTGAAATGGAATTCTATGGGGCATGAACGAAGAGTCAAGGAAAAGGACAGGGACAGCAAGAGACAGGGATAGGCAGAGGTGAGTAGGCAAGTAAGAAGATGGAATTAATACAGATACAGCATGTCAAAATTAAATCCACTACTTTGCATGCTACCTAAAACTTTAATTGAAAAATAATAGTATTTTTAAAGACTATCTTTGGCTTACAATAGATAATAGATGGAAAAAAATTTAAAAACTTGGTATAAGGAGAAGGCAGACATTGAAGCAACAACTTTCACAATCTTGAATCTAAAATGTTACTATAGAGCCCTAAAGGTATATAAAAAAAAAAAAAAGAAACCCTAACCTGTGATCTTCCCAAACTCTACGTGAAGCTGCATTACCCCTCAGCATAAATACAGCCTGTATAAAATATTTCAATCATGATTACATTTATTACACAGATATTGTGTCATTCAAATAGACTGGTTTGAATAAAATATGCTACGAATATTAGCAATGTCAGTTTCTTTGCCCTTTTAATTAATATAGCGAATGAATCTGTTGAAATCTCATGGCACCTTTGTTTATATTATGTATCTTCTGAGCATTACTAGCTAAAAAATAAGTAGAAAAGGCTGAACATAAAATTTATTAAATGTTTTAGGCAGTTCTCCATTTATTCTAAGAGTCATCACCACTACAAATAATTTCAGCAGCTGTTATTCTTATATCCTAGAGCTCAAAGACCTCCATGATTTCTTCCACTTCTTATTTGAGGGCTACAGAGATGGACGGCTCAGTCTTGTTGCTCTGACACACGACTCAGATTCAGTTCCCAGCTCCAAGCTTACAATTGTTCCAGGAGATCCAAAACTCTCGTCTGGCCTCTGAGGGCACAAGAAACACACACAGCACATATATATACATGCAGTCGAACACTAATACACTTTAAAAAGTAAAGAAATCTTTTCAAAAAATTAAGACAAAATTAATTATGATTTTATCTAAAATTTTAACTCCTACTGTAAACATTTACTGTCATTCTGAGACAGAAGGATAAATACAAGGCCCTCTAAGTGAATATTATACCACCAGTTGTTAAGGCCTAGAGAGTTTTCAAATGGTATATAGATATATCAACCACTCCAGGGCAGGCCTCATGTTTAGGAATAGTTCAACATATAAGGAGCTCCACAGGTTTTGTGTGTGTGTGTGTGTGTGTGTGTGTGTGTGTGTGTGTGTGTGCGTGTTTCTATTTGGTTATAGTTTGATGGTTTGGTTTTAGTTTTTGGTTTTTGGTTTTTGGCTTTCTGTTTGAGTATTATTTTATTTTGTTCTCTTGCCTTTTGGGGGATTTCGTTGTTGTATTGAGTTTTTGTTTATTTTTAGAAAGAACTTAAAGTTCGGTGGGTAGGGAAAGGGAGACGATCTGGAAGGACTTGGGGGAGGGGAAGAATCTGATTAGAATATATTTAAATTTTAAAATTGTTTGCAATCATAAAATTATATTTTTAAACGCGCTGAATGAAGTGAGATCTTTAAGGCTCGAGTCATAAGTGAAGGGAAGTTTGCAGTGATAGATGAACGAATCTTTCGGTGCTGATCATTACCTAATAACGCGATAAACTAAAATATCACATTACAATTCAAAAATATATACCTTTATTACTTGTTAAGCAAAATGTAAGTAAAGCAAGATGAAGAACTGAGCAGAGTGGTACAGGGGTTCTGAAAAGGTGCTTCTGTTACCCGCTCTGCTAACTTCATTGAGATAGCCTGTAGACAGACGATGTCCCGCCCTTCCTGGATTTGTCTAATTGGTCAGCCCTCTGTCTTTCACTACTGTATCTTATTTCTAGCAGTATCTTTAGAAGAAGCAAGCGTTCTTTCACCTTGAAAGCTGAAATGCTTCTTCCTGATAACCATCAGATGCTTTCCAGCCCCTTTTAAAAGAAAGGAAATTGCTTCTCTGGCTTCCAGCCACCACGCGGCTGAGAGCTCCGCTCTCACCGAAGGGAAGGTACCCGAATGAATGACTTTCTTCTGAAAAGGAGACAGCCCCAATGCTTACCATACAGACTGCTGTTACTGAGACACTAATGGAAAAAAACAAAGATAGATAAAGAAGGCGTAGCTTCCCCTGTGTGGCTGAAAGGGTGAAATCGAATTATTTACAGGAAAGTGACCCAAAGCTCTTTTTAACAATTCAGTTCTTCTCTTTCATGCATGACTCACCTATCCTCAGCACAGACGGAATGGGGCAGGGGGATGTTCTCAGCACTTACACATCGCCTTTCAAATCTATTTTATTCTGAAAATATATCTTCCTTCCATCACATTACTTGTCACACACACAAAAAAAATGGATATCATTTAGTCTATTGGTATCACATTTTTTCTAAAATGCCATTTAATATTTGTTTCCTCGTCATCTTATTTTTCTTTCATTATAGATAGTAAGGGATTGATTTGGCCATGTGCTGTCATTTCCATACCATTTCATCTTACTTATTTTACTCTAAAGTCAAAAACATACTTTAGAACAATACCTTTAGCGGCCTTAGGTCTGCTGTGGTTAAATTTCTGTTCTTTCATCCCTCCATTGCTTGTCTTCCTACCCACTTCTCATCTCTGTTATAACAGTGGCTCTCTCTGAGGCTGATGACAGAACCAAGCTGTGACCAGCATTGAAGAGAGTTGAGAGGGGCTTGGAGACTTACATTAACAGCACCATGGCCTTGTGTGATCCAGCTACTTGTATAATGCCATTAGTTCAACTATCCAGTCATAACAAAGCTGCCTTTCAAAATCACACCAACGAGTTGCAGAACTTTATCAGACTAATCTTGAGATGTTTTCTAGACACATAAAGGTGGAATTAATTCTGTTACAGCTGTTGTGTAACCAGAAGATTGCTCTGTGAAGGAACACCAAAACAATGCATTCTATATGATTCTGCCCCTGAAAGACATGTGAGGTCAAGGGGAATAAAAGAGCCCCAGTACTTATGACTGCACACAGTCCCATTCCAACGGTCACTACCTTAAAGTGCCCTTCGCTGTACTGTTCACAACCTTTCAGATCAGGAGTGCGAACAAGGTTCATAAGACATAACTCATCTCTTAGTCTGTGGAGTGTTGGTGAGGGCAAGTTACAAGGACTGGATGAACCTAGAAGGTATTCTTGTAGTTCTGGGGCTTAGATTCTTGCCCTTCTCTGTATAACATGTCTACTTCATGGGTTATGTCTACGTTTTATCATTTGTTAGTCTAGACTAAGCCTTTTTCCAAGGATGGAAGTGAAACCTTGAAGACTGCGTCAGGCCAGGAGCTACATGTTGTACCCCTGCTGCGCTCCACAGCAAGTCACGGATCTCAGGATACACAGCTACGAATAGGAAGGGAAGGAGACTTGCCACTTAACAAAGATAGCTGTAAGGTCACCTCACTAGGAGCAGGGGTAATCGTAGCTATCTTTTCCTTTTTGGTGGCTAGAGCAGTGGTTCTCAACCTGTGGGTCGCAACCCTGAAGACTACCGAAAAACACAAATATTTACAATTCATAAGAATAGCAAAGTTACAATTATGAAGTAAAAACTAAAATAATTTTATGGTTTGGGGTCACCACAACATGAGAGATTGTATTAAAGGGTCACAGCATTAGGAAGGTTGCGAACCGCTGGTGTAAAGCAACATGGTTCCTTACGATGTTTACTTTAATATGTGATTCGGGGAACTATCCTCCCTGTTTGTCCCACCATTCCCTGTCCCTCATGTCTGTACTGTTCTGCTCTACTATTCTACTGACTCTCATGTCACATGTAATCTAGCATCCTTTCCTCAGGCCTCCCTTAAAGATGCATGGATAACAACCAGGAGCTAGTATGTATATCAGAGAGAACATATGCTGTTCATCTTTCAAAGCCTAAATCACCTCACTGAATATACTATTCTCCAGTTCCATCAATTTTTCTGACAATTTCATTTTATTTATGACTGAACAAAATTTCATTGTTTGTGTATACCTCTTTTTCACTATCCACTCATCTGTTGTGTCTGTCTTTTGATATCTTGCCAGGAAACTTCAAAATGAGTAAGATTAAAAAAGCTAAAGAACAGATACTTCAATACACATTAATAAA
Source organism: Montemys delectorum (assembly GCA_019843815.1). Taxonomy (NCBI): domain Eukaryota; kingdom Metazoa; phylum Chordata; class Mammalia; order Rodentia; family Muridae; genus Montemys; species Montemys delectorum. Next base: position 43,308 of record JADRCD010228665.1, read on the forward strand.
GACAGACAATTTTTTTAAAAGAGAGATTGAAGGAATATGTGGCACGTGCAGTAAATATGTGTAATAAAAACATTTTAATGTAATATGTCTTGTCAACAATAAAACCTTTTTGGAAGGAAGCATAAGCTATGTACGCGATGATGTCTCAGCAAAGAGGACAGAGTTCCTTCTGCACACGTTTGTTTACAAGTTGGCAGACTGGAAGTACAGCTCACGAGTAAAGAAAGTGCTTAACGTGCGCAAACCCTCAGCACTGAGGGGAGGAAATTAAAAAGGAAAGGGAAAGGAAGTATATCAACAATTAATATTCTGCTTGTCATATAGAAATGTACAACACGTGAAGTAATTCCATTTCTTTACATGAAGATCTTGACAGTGTTGAACTAGAAGCTTCAGTTTTCCCAAGAAATACTTAAGAGAATTCTAGAGATAAATTCTACAGACACATTTAAAGAGCCATTTGTTAGTTCTTCGCGTGGCAATGACACAGGGATCTTCAGAACATGAGAAGACACAATGAGGGTAAAGTTTCTGGGTATTTCCTAACAAATAATGGTAGGATTTTCTTTCTCTTTCACTGTCTGGAGACGGTGAAAATCAGAGGAGCCACTTTGGGAGTGGTTTGTCCTCAAGAGGTTTATGTGCTTCAAGTTTGGACCTCAGTCTGCCAGTGTTTACATAGTAGAACCTTTAAAAAAAAAAAAATAGGGCCTTTATGGAAACTAAAGTAACTGAGTCATCAGAGTGCTACTCTCATGGATACTTGAATATTGTCTCAAGTCCAGTAATAAGGGTACCAGTTTTCTCAAGAGAAGGTTGTTTAAAAAAAAAAAAAAAAAAAAAAAGAGGAAACCTCAACACACTCCATTCTCTTTTTTTGTTTTTTCAAGACAGGGTTTCTCTATGTAGCCCTGGCTGTCCTGGAACTCACTCTGTAGACCAGGTTGGTCTCAAACTCAGAAATCTGCCTGTCTCTGCCTCCCAAGTGCTGGGATTAAAGGCATGCACCACCACTGCCAGGCTGACACACCCCATTCTTTTGTGACTTTTTTCACCACGTGAACAATCCCTCTAACATGGGCTCCCACCATAATGCCATTTTGACCATACTATAATGTAGCCAGAAAGCCTTCAACAGAGCCAAGAAGCAACTAATTGACATGTTCTTGGTCCTCTAAAACTGTGAATTAAACCTGATTGTTGTATAAAGTTCCAAGCTTTGGATATTTTGTTATAGTCACACAAAATAGATGAAGATACCCAGAATATGTAATTAAGTATAAGGATTATAAAAGCCAATTTCTAGCTGTAAAATGTTCTCTTTCTTGACTATTACTATGCAAGAAATAAATTGTTGTATTTTTCAATCTACTATTGGTAAAGGTTTGAAAATAGTAAAATAGACATAATTAACTACTACACATAAATCCTGATATCGTCATCAACCTAAATATGTAAACTTTAAAAAGTCTTTAACAGAGGTAGAAACTTGAAGGTTGGAACAGCTGACATCAACCTCGGCCTACAGCCCCGTGGTTCCAATACCCAAAGCTGCTCTATTTGTCTCTTTGCCGTGGATTCTTTCCTGCTTCAGCTTGCATATCTGAGTGATCCTTCAGCCCCCTCTACACAAGAGCAACTCTTCATGTACACTTTTGATACATGTCCCTAAGGTTAACTGCCTTAGGCAGGTCTGTTTCCAAATTCTAAATTCCAAAGAGATGGATCTGATTGGCTATTTTCCCAAAAAGCAAAAAAAAAAAAAAAAAAAAAAAAAAAAAAAAAAAAAAAAAAAAAAAATTTGAGCCAGGCTATGCAAGCCATAGGTTTCTTGCCTTGCTGAAACATGGCCTTCGGGTAGATGTACCTCCCTGGTCCAATAACCATCAGCCAGATGGTGTAAGTCACAGGGTGCCTCACCATAACAAATCTACTCATTAGTTAGCGAGGGCCTCAGCAGCTGCCCTTAGAAGGGGCTGTGGAAATAGCAAGCCATTATAAACAAGTCTAGTACAGCTTTGATAATTTTGCTCAACTGAGAAACCATTTTCAGCTCAAGATACTAATCAAGAAACAATTGTTTCTGCCAAAAGCAGTATAATGAAATATGCTTGCAATTGCCGCAGTGGGAGAGAAGGCAGAGGCAGCTGGCCAGAGCACTTGGAGTGAAACCCTAGGGTATGCACAGAGACATGAAATACCAACAGGGGAAGAACTCTATATTACAGACATTCATCTAGTTTCAGTATAAAAAACTTGTTCTGGACAGTTTTTATTTTTAAAGAAGATAATCCATTAGATGGGTATATGGGGAATACTCAGAACAATGAAAAAAACAGTGAGCAATTGGGTCACTTTCAAGTAACTAAGTTAGGAAGGACAACTTAATCCAGGTGTGATATATTTAGGACAAGCTAGTTCAACCATTTTTAGCTCATTCTGGCACCAATCCAAGTCTTGGGATCCTGGAAATGCCCATACGAGGAGAGAAAGCCACTTCATTGACAAACTATGTGAAGTAAAAAGAAAATGCCACATAGGAAACTTGAATGGTGTGTGTGTGTGTGTGTGTGTGTGTGTGTGTGTGTGTGTGTGTGCATGTGTGTGGTGTACAGTGTATAAGAGGAATGCACATGTATGTGTGTGAATGCACATGCAATTTTATGTACATGCATAAACATCAGAGGTTGATATTGGGTATCTTTCTATATTGTGCTTCACCCTATTTTTTGAGACAGAATCTCTTCCTGAACCTGGAACTCACAGATTCACATAAACTGGCCTGGGCAGTTTTGTCTAGTCCTCCCTCCACTGGGATGACAAACATGAGGCACTTTGCCTTGCTTTTTTGTAGGTGCTGACATTCCAAACTCAAGTCCTCTTGCTCACTGAATAACCTCACCTCTGACACGAGGGGCCTGTGAGAGACGCAGTGGAGAAGAGGATTTGTGACCAAGCCTGAGGACCTAGAGCTCAATCTCCAGGACCCTGTACTCTGAGACACACACACACACACACACACACACACACACACACACACACACAAATAAATAAAAGTCAAAACGCTTTTATAGGTAACGTGAAGAGGCTGGCAGGCAGGAAAATGCAGTGTGTATTACAGAAGCTAGCTCTTGAACAACAGGCAATTAGTAGACGAAGTTGACAGAATGCAATACTGAAAACAGCCTCCTTAGGAATTGTGGAAAACACTGATTAGTAATGTAAAATCTGAACAAGTACAAATGAGACGGAATCAAGTCTCCTACTTGAAAAAAAAAAAAAAAAAAAAACTAACAGCTAAAATGAACCAAGCCACTTCGTAGACAACAGAAGCCTTCCCAAACAGCTCACTTTTTAACTCCTGCCCATCCACTCCAAACTCACCAGGCAAGGCCAATTTACAGAAGTGAATGTGACTTCCAGGAAGACCTACTGGGGAAGTAGCAGGGCTGGAATCAAATCCCTGGCCTCAGGTTCCTCCACATTCTTCCTTAGAGCCCATCAGAAGAGCCAAGGCTGGAATGCACCTTTGTATGAATGCAAAATTCATACAAAGCAAAAGAAGAAATCTAAGACTAGGAAAAAAACAATAGCACCGTACCAATGCCAAGTTAAGGAGTCCACAGATTTTTCTGGCTAATAGAATACAGGTAAATTTTGAAAAGTGGATCTGTGCCATATTACTTACATTTTCTTAACTCTGGAGATTCTGAAGTTAATTACACAGTGGACTTCTTATTCCAACTGGTAAAATCAGACCTTCTCCAGTCATCCTGTTCTACTCTTCCCTCGGGGTTGGTGCAGATGATTGAAGTGATGAGTAAAGTTTGGATGCTTTCTGTTTATGCTGTCACACAAGGAAAACATTTTGCCTGGCTTTAAATAACAAAGAAAAAAGCTTGATTAACCACAGTCTGATCTGTGTTTAGGAATTAAAGAGTTAATGGAAAATGAGAAGCAGGGTAGTACTGGTAAGCACCTGGCTAGGACGGTCCACAGCCCACCACTGGTCAACTGTTTATGTAGCCAAGTTTAAGCATTCCAGTTCTTCCTGTTCGTCTTCCTGGGTGAGTCCAATGGAATCCAAATCACAGCTGTTTGTAAACAACTCAAGAGTGTTTGGTTGGTAGGAAAGGCTTGTCTACAATTTTAGATAAACTTAAGTCATGTTTACTAGGGGAAAAAGGGCCGAAGTTTGTTCTAAACTAACAAATTCACCATGTTTTAGTCTCCCACTCAGGTCTGATGCGTATAGTATGGCTAATTGCCCACTATGGTAGACTAAACTGTGTACAGTTGGAGAATTCCACCAGCAGTACACACTTAACCATATGGCAAGTGGGAATTTTAATGTGTGCTGTTCCCTAGCCCTTACTCTTTCTTCGTTCCTGAGTTTCTTCACACAAGTGAGGAACCATATGAAAACTTACTACTATAGAAGCTTCTGAATATACGTAGAAATTAAAATTCACCCTTCAACAAGTTAAAGTTACCCTATAGCAAGGCCACAACACCTCTACAAGACACTGCAGGCTAACCAATAGAAAGCCTACTGCTAGGAGCAGGTTACCTCTTTTGCAGTTGTTGGCCAGGAAGGTCCCAGAGATCCCCAGACATTACAGACTATTGCAAGTGATAATGACTACACGCCAACACTTGACAATAATATCTTATTGCTGAGGTTGTCGCATATTTGAGCGCTAGAAAACGAAGAAACCAAGCTGATACTCACCTGTAAGCTTCATCCCAATAGTTAGCTGTCATGGTACAGAGCTTGCTACATACACAAATGGAGGAGAAAAATAATGATGAGTATCACCAAGCTGTGAATCCTGCAAGGTACCATGACTGGCCTGGCAAGACATACCCACTACCACAAAAGTAGCATGATCATCATGGGAGTGACAAGGCAACTCCACAGGATGAAAGCTATAACTGGCATTATTATTATCGGGACAAAAAGTGGGCTAGATCGGTCCTATGTGAGACACTACTATTATTATTCTGCTAATAAAAATGGTATTAAACTGACTTTCCATAACTTACTGTTACACCCGTAGATTACTGCACCCCTTAAGCTTCATCTGAGAAGCTTCAGTTTTTCAGGAGACAGCGTCTAACACAGAGACACACAACTGGTCAAGGTGCAGAGAATTAGAGATAGAAGTTCTCAGCCCTAAGTGGAACATCTATACCACACCTCCTCCTCCTCTCAAAACTCATGGATGATTGCAGAGGAAGGGCCAGTGGGTGACTAAGGAAACAGCATCTTCTGAACATATAAACTCATAGCAGCTGAACATATAAACTCAGAGTGTTTATAACGTTATCCACAAGACCAGGGTAAACTCAATCCACACAAGGCCCTGGCACGGACAGGAAAGTTGGCCATGAAGTCTCACACCTAGCTGGGAAGCTGGTAGCAATAACAACTACTAGGAGAGGAAGAGTCAGTTTTTTAAGAATGAAGCCACTATTGAATAAAGCACATTCCAGTGAAAACCCACGAATTAAGAAGAATTTAAGAAGAGGACTAATGGGAATTGATCCATCTAAGTGAAAGATAAAGAACATTTGCTGGGTACAAAGAGGGGGTAATCTTGGAGGAGATGGAGGAGGTAGATATAACCAAAGTACATATATGAAATTCTGAAAGAACTAATAAAAATGAGAACAAAGCAACTGAAAAAGACAACAAATCAAGCCAAGGACAAAGGGGATGTTGGCCTTCTATGTGTTGTCTTTACTTTCTTTCTTTTTTCTTTTTCTTTTTTTTTTTTTTTTTTTTTTTTTTTTGGTTTCTCAAGACAGGGTTTCTCTGTATAGCCCTGGCTGTCCTGGTACTCACTTTGTAGACCAAGCTGGCCTAGAACTCAGAAATCCACCTGCCTGTGCCTCCCAAGCACTGGGATTAAAGGCGCGAGCCACCACCGCCCGGCATCTTTACTTTCATACTCTGATACTTCTTCTTTAAAAAAAAAAAAAAAAAAAAAAATATATTCTACTTCTACCAAAAAACAACAAAACAAAAACAAAGACAAACAAACAAACAAACAAACCTGAATTATAACTGTAAAACTCAGAGGCACTAAAACATCAGATTTAAGAACTATCATTAAGTTTTAACCCCTTTTATTTCTTCATGATTTTCTTTTTTGAGACTCTATTTCCAGTAATGACAACTCTCAGGATCCCAGAAAAATTGTCTACCTGGCAACACACAGTCACCACACTTTCTTAAGAACCAGAGATGGCAACAGAAACCAAGGAAGAAAACACCTACCTAACAAAGACAAGAGCAGAGATCAGTACCTAGAAATACAATCTTCCCATAGCCTGAGGCACTTAGATGGCAGCATAAAAACAGAATCAAGAACAACCAGGAAAACCATGGGCACAGCAGGGCCTGAGGACTGTGACAACACTGAAGCTCAGAACAAAGGCTTTAGGTTTGGAAATGATAGAGGCACCTAGAGAAGAGATCATAAATCCTTTAAACAAATCAATGAAAACACAATTAAAAGAGAAAGGAAACAAACAAAACAATTCAAGACCTGTAGGTAGAAACAGAATTAGTAAAGGAAGCCCAAACTGAGGGAAATCTGCAAAGAAAAATGTAGGAACTAGAACAGGAATCTCAAAGGCAAGACTCACAAAAAAGTACAACAGATGGAAGAGAAATTCTCAAATGTTGAAGTCACTATGTAAGAAATAGATACCTCAGTCAAGGAAAATGTAAAATCTAAAAAACTCCTGGCAAAAGAAAAAATCATACTGGAAATTTGGGATACTATAAAAAGACCAAATCTAAGAATAATAAGAATAGGGAAGGAGAAGAAACCCAGGCCAAAGTCAAAGAAAATATTTTTAACAAAATCATAGAAGAAATTTTCTCTGACCTAAAGAAGACATCTATCAAGGTGCAAGAAGCATACAAGACAAGACATAGACTGGACCAAAAAAAAGAAGAAAATAGTCCCATCTGAACATAATAATCAAAGTCCTAAATAACAAAAATACAGAAAGAATATTCAAGACTGCAAGGGAAAAAGGACCAAGTAATACACAGAGGCAGACCTATTAAAGTAACACCCAACTTCTCAAGTGAGATTTTACAAGCCAGAAGAGCATGAACAGATGTTCTTCAGACATAAGAAATCATAGATATCAGCCAACACTACTATACCAACCAAAACTTTCAATTACAATAGATTTGGAAAATAAGGCATTTCATGAGAAAACCAAGTTTAAGAAATATCGCGCTGCAAATCCAGGCAAACAGCATGCACAGTATGGACAACTACAATGTAAAGGGGTTAAGCACACCCAAGGAAACACAGGGAATATATATCCTAGATCAGAAACTGAAAGACTACACACACACACACACACACACACACACACACAAAATCATCAAAAACACTATTTAATAACATCCCTCAATAACAAGGGTTTCAATCCCCTCCCCCTAAAAAAAGACAGACTAACAGAATTGATGTTAAAAGAGGATCTGTCCTTCTGCTGGACTGGAGAAACACACTGTGACATAAAGGATAGACTTCACCTTAGGGTAAAGGATGAAATAAGATACTCCAAGTAAATGGACCTAAGAAGCAAGCTGGGGCAGTCATTTTACTCTCTGACAAAAAAGGAAAAAAAAAAAAAAGGCTTCATGCCAACACTAATCAGAAGAGTAAGGGAAGGACAAAAGAAAACTCTAGCAAGAGGGAATTGTATTCTTAACACTTGTGATCCCAATACAAGGGAACTCAAGTTTGTCAAAGAAACACCACTACAACTTAGATCTGACTCTCACACACTGGCAGTAGGAGATGTCAATACCACAGTCTCATTAATAGATAGGTCATCTAGACAAAAATCTAAATAGAAAAAGCCTGGAGACAATTGACACTATAAGCCTAATAGGCCTAACAGATATTTTTATAACATTTCACTCAAATACCAAATAACATACCTTCTTCTCTGCACTTCATATAACTTTATTAAAAATTGATCATACTCTTGGACACAAAGGAAGTTTCAATGGACAGAAGAAAATTGAGATAACAGCCTGCATCCTATTTGAACACCATGGATAAAAGATTGATATCATCAACAATACAAAGCTTGCAAAATCATGGAAACTGAACAACTGAATGAAAAATGAGTCAAGAAAGAGTCTACCTCCAGTAGATAAACTGAGCTTCAAACAAAAAGGCAGGTTTCTTAACCTATAGTCAAAATTTCTGACCCAGAATTGTCTAAGAGAACTGCAGGGACAAAAATGGAGAAGAGACTGAGGGAAAGCAGATCCAATGAATGGGATCCATCTCATAAAGGAACACCAAGGCTTGACACTATTACTGATGCTATGATGTGCTTACAGACAGGAGCAGATTACAGTGTCAGGGATTAGTGCTTGCCCTTGGGGTGAGTCTTGAGTTGCACACCTGATTTTTGGTAAAGAAGCCAGAAATGCCCACTGCGGGGAAAAAAGACATCATCTTTCACAAATGATACAGGTTGGTTGCATGGAGATCCATACTTATGACCCTCCACAAAACTCAACTCCAAAATGGATCAAAGACCTCAACATAAAACAAGGTACACTGAATCTGATAGAAAAGGAAGGAGGAAATAGCCCGGAATTTGCCATCACATAAAAAGACTTTCTAAATAGAATACCACTAGCACCTGCACAAAAATCAGCAACTGATAAATGGGACCTCATGAAACTGAAAAGCTTTTTGTATGACTAAAACTACCACCATTTGGACTACAAAATGGAAAAAGATCTTTACCAACTCCACATCTGATAGAAAGCTTATATGAAAAATATAAAGAACTAAAAACAAGCAAATGAAAAAACTAGACATCAAGAAAACAGTCTAATTTTAAAATGAGGTAGAAATCTAAACAGCAATTTCTTAAAAAAGGAAACTCAAATACACTTATAGAAAACTCAAGAAACACTTATAGAAATGCTAACCACCCTTAGTCATTAGCAAAATGTAAATTAAAACTACTTTGGGATTTCATCTTATACCTGTCAGAATAGCCAAGGTCAAAAAACAGTTGGTAGCTTGTGCTGACCAGGCTGTGGAGTCAGGGGAACCTTCATCCATTGCTAGTGAGAAGGCAAATGTGCACAGCTACTGTGGAAATGGGTGCGGTGATCTCAGGCAGATGGGAACTGATCTACCTCAAGATCAAGCTAGACAACTCCTGGGCATATCGTCACAGAGGAGCTTTAAGCAAGGGATAAGATTTGAACTAATTAAATTAAGTTAAAATAGATGATAAATGGATAGATTGATATGTTAGAGGTGATAAATAAATGTTAAATATATATTGATAAGTAGTAGATGACAGCTTGATTAAATAGAAAGAGACAGGTTAATGGGGTAGTAGATCATTGATAGATATAGAAGACTTAGATATACAGATTAAAATGACAGATGATAAATAAATAGATAACAGCTAGATATAAACAGATGAAGGATGATAAATAGATGTGTGATAGATGCTGGATTCAATCATAAATAAATTATTGATATATGGTAGATGAATTAGATGATAGACAAATAAATAAATTTTTGAATGCTTTACTGATAGGTTGTATATAGATAACAGATAAATGTGTTTATAGGAGAATAGAGATGTATCTCATCATGGCTCTTGGTTGGCAGGTAAAATAAAGAGAGCAAGAAATGCAAAGACCTAGTAATACTCTCACGGGGCTTTGATGGAGTAAATAGTGAGAAAATGTTATTTTGTAATAACATCTGTTTCTTAGCAATATAGATTGGGTACTTATTTCACTGTGCCCATGAACTGAGAAACGTGCAAAGAGAAGTGAAAAGAGAGGTCTAGTCCATCTTTACCATGATGGTGTGCCCTGAAAGAATTCATTTAACCTTCTCAACCCTTAAGCATGAAACTAAGTTGGAAGATTAATAATCTTCCTGGTGCTATTCATACAGTAAAATATCTATGTCATAACTCACTGTAATACCTTAGAGGGCAAAAAGACTAATACCTGTTGTATTTTTAACTGGAAGGTTCAAGAAGGCAGAGGCATGAAACTGGACCGTTAGCAGCTGTGATTAATCACGGCAAGTCTGTCTGTGTTACACCACCTTGTAAAGATGCCACCGTCGGATACATCTTGTTCCTGTCTCTTTCATGAACTGTCACCACTGTTTCTATTAGTGACCCTCCATTTCACCTCCTCTGAAGAAATTACCTCCTGCCTATAAGGACATTTACAACCTTAAGAACTGCTAGATCACCACATGACCTCCTACAAAGCCAAGGCCACTTTGTTCAGAACTTTAAACTATTTTTTAAAAATTTACAATAAAATGTCTTGTCTCTAATTACTCTCCAAATAAACCTTGATGTGTAATAAAATTAATACTGTGAGTTATATACAAACATGCTATTGTAACAGAAAGTCATATATAAAAATGATATAGACTGGAAAATTAACTTTAAACATAAGTAGATATTGTTTAATCATGTCTAAACTATAATGAAAAAAGCAATGATGACATATTAAGTTCTAAAACCCTATTCTACAGGCTTACTAAAACTTGAGAGATGACGTCTGCTTTTTAATGGAAGAGTTAACCAGTTTTTTTTAATGTGCTAAACCTCTATCTTATATCATTTCTTAAAATATATTCCAGGTAAATAGAAAAATATAAAAAGCAAAAATGTAGCCGGGCAGTGGTGGTGCACACTCTTAATCCCAGCACTAGGGAGGCAAGAGCAGGTGGATTTCTGAGTTCGAGGCCAGCCTGGTTTACAGAGTGAGTTCCAGGACAGCAGGGCTATTCAGAGAAACCCTGTCTCAAAAAAACGAAACAAAACAAAACAAAACAAAACAAAAAAACAAAAAACAACAAAAAAAGCAAAGCATAACAGTAAAAAGATAGTACAGAATAACAAATAATAACTTTAAATCTGGCCAGACTGTATAATTAAAATATAAATCAAAACTTTACCAAAAAAAAGGTAAAATTTGGCACATTATAATCTTTTTATGTATCAAGACAACATAATAGATTACTTTAGGAAAAGAAACAATTAGTGGAGAAAATTGAGTACATATAACTTTCAGGCTCTTATAATTCAGTAAGATATAATTAACACACCTTAGTAGCTGGAAAATGTGAAACAGAGGATATATGAACTTCAATAAACCCTCAAAGAATGTAACTAGGAGTAAAGGAGACAGAAATAAAGCACATCTTTTTCATGCATTTGACTGAACGTTCTCCTTAAGTGAAAATAAACTTTTCAATGAAAATATATGAAAAAAGATAGTTTTATATACTACAGATGAAAGAGTTAAAAAATAATACATGGATGATAAGTAGACAGACTCTGAGCCAAGCATGATGATGTACACCTTTACTTTCCAGCCTTCGGGAGGCAAAGGCAGGAGAATGGCCCCTTTAGGGCCAGCCTGAGCAACACAAAAAGATCCCACTGTAGATAAAGCTCACACTTGAGGTACAGGTGAGAGGATTCTGTGATAAAAGACACACACTATGTAAGCCTGACAGTCTGAGTGCCCCGGCACTTGAGCATCAATCCCGCACACAGCATGCACGTACACATGCACACACATTCTTCTCTACCCAGGGATCTATGCTAATCAACATGCTATATAAAATCCTACAACTCTATAAACTGATACATTAATTTCTTCAAAACAAACATCACAATTTCATTTGTGGATTTTAAATTTTTATCTAGTTCAATATAGCAACTCTAAAACATGTATCTGATAATGTAGAATGTTAGATGATACAAATGCCATCAATAACTGAATGATTACACAAACTACAAAGAAGTAGTGCTTTTTAGGACATGAAAACATATAAGGACTTCCACAAGATACTAAGTATAAAGAGAACATTGAAAGTCAGTATGTGCCTCCAGGGCGGACTTCAGCCCAAGGACTCAGGTGGGACTTCAGCCCAAGGACTCAGGTGAGATCGCCATTTTCTCTCTGGGGTCTTGCTAAGGCAGGACCAGCTGGGAGGCATAGGCCTCAGGAATTGCAGGGGAGCCGCAGGACTGCAGGGACAGGAGCCTGTCAGCTTCCGAGAGACAGAGCTGGATCAGCGACCACCTCTGCCCCCTGCCTGATAGGCGAGAGCTTCCCTCCAAGACAGACTTCAGCCCAAGGACTCAGGGGAGAGCTTCCCTCCAGGGCAAACTTCAGACCAAGGACTCAGGGGAGAGCTTCCCTCCAGGGTGGACTTCAGCCCAAGGACTCAGGGCAGGCTTCAGCCCCAGGAATCAGGCAGGACCAGCCAGGAGGCATAGGCCTCAGGAAGTGCAGGGGAGTCTCAGGACTGCAGGGACAGGAGCCACTCAGCTTCTGAGTGACAGAGCTGGATCAGCAACCACCTCTGCCCCCTGCCTGATAGGCGAGAGCTTCCCTCCAGGGCAGACTTCAGCCCAAGGACTCAGGGCTGACTTCAGCCCAAGGACTCAGGCCAGACCAGCTGGGAGGCAAAGACCTCAGGAGTGGAAGGGGAGTTGCAGGGCAGCAAGGAAAGGTCAAGCTCTAAGACACCAAGAACTTCTAACACCAGAGATCAAGAGATGGCAAAAGGCAAACGCAAGAATCCTACCAACAGAAACCAAGACTGCTTGGCTTCACCAGAACCTAGTACTCCCACCTCAGCAAGCCCTGGATATCCCAAAACACCAGAAAAGCAAGATTTGGATCTAAAGACACATCTCACAATGCTGATAGAGGAACTTAAGAAGGACATGAATAACTCCCTTAAAGAAATACAGGAGAAAACAGATAAAGAGGTACAAGCCCTTAAAGAGGAAACAAAAAAATCCCATAAAGAACTACAGGAGATCACAAGTAAACAAATAGAAGCCCTTAAAGAGCAAACCCAAAAATCCCTTAAGGAATTTCAGGAAAACACAAACAAACAGGTGAAGGAACTGAATAAAACCATTCAGGACCTAAAAATGGAAGTAGAAACAATAAAGAAATCACAAAAGGAGACAACCCTGGAGTTAGAAATCTTAGGAAAAAAGTCAGGAAACATAGATGCAAGCATCACCAACAGAATACAAGAGATAGAAGAGAGAATCTCAGGGGCAGAAGATAACATGGACAACATTGACAGAACAATCAAAGAAAATGCAAAATGCAAAAAGACCCTAACCCAAAACATCCAGGAAATCCAGGACACAATGAGAAGACCAAACCTAAGGATAATAGCTATAGAAGAGAGTGAAGACCTCCAACTTAAAGGGTCAGTAAATATCTTCAACAAAATTATAGAAGAAAATTTCCCTAACCTAAAGAAAGAGCTGCCCATGAACATACAAGAAGCCTACAGAACTCCAAATAGACTGGACCAGAAAAGAAATTCCTCCCGCCACATAATAGTCAAAACATCAAATGCACAAAACAAAGAAAGAATTTTAAAAGCAGTAAGGGGAAAAGGTCAAGTAACATATAAAGGCAGGCCTATCAGAAGTACACCAGACTTCTCACCAGAGACTATGAAAGATAGAAGATCCTGGGCAGATGTCATGCAGACCCTAAGAGAACACAAATGCCAGCCTAGACTACTATACCCAGCAAAACTCTCAATCACCATAGATGGAGAAACCAAAGTATTCCATGACAAAACCAAATTCACACAATATGTTTCCACAAATCCAGCCCTTCAAAGGGTATTAAATGGAAAACTCCAACACAAGGAGGGGAACTACATCCCTGAAAAAGCAAAAATGTAATCTTCCAACAAAACTAAAAGAAGATAGAGACATGAACGCAATGCCAGCTCTAACTACAAAAGTAACAGGAAGCAACAATTACTTTTCCTTAATATCTATTAACATCAATGGACTCAACTCACCAATAAAAAGACATAGACCATCAGATTGGATACATAACAGGACCCAACATTTTGCTGCATACAGGAAACTCACCTCAGCGACAAAGACAGACACTACCTCAGAATAAAAGGCTGGAAAACAATTCTCCAAGCCAATGGTCCCAATAAAAAAGCTGGAGTAGCCATTCTAATAT
>JADRCD010228666.1:2724-19049 GCA_019843815.1 Montemys delectorum
GTGTGTGTGTGTGTGTGTGTTGGTTTTTGAGACAGGGTTTCTCTGTGTAGCCCTGACTGTCCTGGAACTCACTCTATACACCAGGCTGGCCTCAAACTCAGAGATCTGTCTGCTTCTGTCTCCCAAGTGCTGGGATTAAAGGCGAGCACCACTACCCACCTGCAAAACTTTTCTCAATAACTGATTTCAAGAAAAAAAAAAAAATGAAAGGAAGAATGAAGAGAGATTAGACATTTAAAGAGACAGCAGCCATGTCAGTCAAATTTAACCAGCCATGTAATCTTGCTTGGATCAAACAAATTAAACGTCAGAGAGGCAGGAAAGTGACTTGTGGGGTGGGGACGCAGGGAGGGCAGGACCTTACAACTCCTTTCTCCTGGAGGCTCCAGCTGAGTTCTGGTCCCCACCTCTGCAGCCCAAGCAGAACTTAGAAGAGGATCTCAAAGGGAAGGAAAAGAGAGGTCGGCGCCTGGTGATCTGACTTTGGGCTAGTCAGAATGCCAGTCACTCCTTAAAACAGATAGGGAAACTGAGGCTAGATGGTCTGAGAGAACTAATGTTGTGTGGTCACTGGTGGGCACGTCCTTTCTTACACTCTCTGAAGCCAGCCTGTGAGATGAAAAGCGATTCACCCCACAGAGACTCCTTTATTGATCTGAGTTAGTCTCCCATCTCTCTGTGGGCCCTGAAAAGCAACCAGAGCTTTAGTCTCGGTGCCAGGCATTTCTGGCTGTCTGGAACAAGAACTCGAGGGAGCGAGAGGCCTGGGGTTTGGTGCTGAGTCTGCCTTGACACAGCCTGCGCTCACTCCTCAGCTAGACAGCCATAGTTCTTAGATTGTTCTGGGCACCTGAAGGATGGCCTCTTCAGCTCACTGCAGACTCCTCAGGCCTCCAGACAGGTGAAACTGTACCTTTTTTCTATCTGTCTTCCTAGTGGCGGTGCTGGTCCTACCTGGGCCATTAACCCTTTCAGGATCCCCTTCCAACGCGATGCCCTTTGGAACCTTCCCCGGGATGCTCTGGCGGGAGGGCGGCCACACCCTGCAGCTGAACCTCCGCCCAAGCCTGCTGGTCCTCTCCAACTCTCTAGACATCCGGTTGCCACATTCCTTTTCCCACTCTTTCTTTCTTTCCCCGTTTGTCCCTGCCATTCCTATTCCTTTCCTTCTTATTTGTGCTTTTCTCAGACTCTTTTCTCTTGCTCTCTTCACCCACATGCGTTTATCTTGAAAGTCTCTTCTGCTCCCAGCCTCTCCTCTCTTACTCATCTTTCTCCTTGATCTCCTCTCTTTTCTGTCCTTCGGTGTCTCTGATTCTTCCACCGTCTCCGTTCACTCCCTCCGCTTTTCCCAGTGTCTCTGTCTCCTCTCTCATTCCTACCTCGCCGTCCGGGGGTGTCCCTGGAATCCTGGACCAATTCTCCCGCCTCGGCGCGGAGTAGGGCGAGCCCGGCCAGCGCGCAGAGCAGCGGCTGCATGGTACAGAGCCACCGAATGAAGCAGTATGTCCGTAGTCGCCTCCCGGGGATCGCGCCCGCCCGGCCGGAGGAAATGCAGTCCGAGCCAAAATTCCTGGGCGGCTCCGGGTTTCTGGCTCCAGAGAACCCGCCCGCCCCTCTAGAAGCCCCACCGTACCCTGCAAGAAGGCGCAGCCCAGGATCCCATCCCAAAGGCAATCGCTCCCTCGGGGCCTCCCGTCCAGCTTCCCACCCTACCCCTGCCCTTCGGGGACCAAGCACGTAAGTGGAGAAGGAGGCTCCAGGCTCTGTTTCTGAGCCCATTTCACAGCCAGACAGATTGAGCCCAGGAATGAGGAGGACCTTCCTCCGGGTTCCTTCTAGGCTGGCACAAGTTCTGAATCCCAGACTCGAAATGTTCTCTGCCTACCTCTGAAGCTAATGAGACCAGATAGAGGGAACAGAAGGCTTAGTGTCTGCCCTCTACAGATACCCACTGATAAAGCCCATTTAACTCCTTCCTAAAGAGAGAAAATGTGAGATGCTCCAGCTGCCCAGACCTGGGATAGCCACCTATCTGTGCAGTTGAGGAGGCCTGGCTTCGGAGGCACCTGGCTTTCCCCACACAGTGAGCAATGGATCCAGCAGGAAGTGAACTTATCACGGGCAGAATTTACAAATCTAGAGAGAAGAGTTATTTTTGCACCTTTATCAGTTACTTACAAGTTACAGCTTCAAAACAGTTTAAAAGCATGGGATAGTAGCCGAATGGTGGTGGGGCAGGCCTTTAATCCCAGCACTTGGGAGGCAGAGGCAGAGGCAGGAGGATCTCTGTGAATTTGAGGCCAGCTTGGTCTACACAGCAAGTTCCAGGACAGCCAGGGCTATATAGTGAGACCCTGTCTCAAAACAAAATGAAACAAAACTCTCTATCTATATCTATCTATCTATCTATCTATCTATCTATCTATCTATCTATCAAGGAATGGCCCAGAGACCCAGTAAATTGAAGTCAGAGCAGTTAGCAAATGTGCTAGCCCTTCCCTGGCCAGTGTTTAGTAAGTGAAAAAAGAAATTAAAAGGAAGGACATGACTACTCCTAGGTATGGTGGAGGTAAGAGTCTGTTGTAGCTAAAAGAGAGAACACAGCCAAAATCAGAGACATATGGGAGAGTCCAGAGCGGACATGCCCCTGATATGGGAGAGTCCAGAGCGGACATGCCCCTGAACCATGTGAGGAGTGGGGAGAGGAAGGAAGAGGGGAAAGAGAGAAGCCAGTTACAGCAGCCAGGAGGGCAAAAGGTAAAGAGGGAAGGGTAACCAACATGGCTGGATTATATAGGGAGGAGCCTCTGGGGGGAGGGCAGCCCTGAAGTTGGGCTGGAGATTAGGGGTTGGAGTAGAAGAGAGGGTATGCCAGCCACACCTTGTAATAGGTAGAGACCGAGAGACGCTGGGAGAGCCTGGGGGCCAGGTCCTCTTTGATATTAAATAGGCACCTCAGCCATGTGTCCCAGGGTTTGAGACCTAACATTTGGTAGACTCCAGGAGAGGTGACAATGGAAGTAAGCCACATATTCACATAGGTACCTGGCTTTTAAGGGGTTCACAGTCTGAGCAGTCATCGCCCTACAAACCAGAGCTAAGCCATGAGGAGTCACATCTGCCATACTAACTCTAACCCCCCAGGGGTAACCCCACAAGGGGCCTATCATCATACCCATTCCGAAGATTAAGAAGCTAATAATCGGAGAATCAGCGACATTAAAGAAACTTGCTGATGGCCACACAGTTGGATGATACGGAGTCAGGGTTCAAATCTAATTCTGCTGCCTCTGCAAGCAAACTTTTAGATAACAACTAACTCTATGCTTAGTTCTGATTCCGTGCTAAGCAAGCTGCCGGGAAAGAGTGGGATGGAGGTAGGGAGAGTTTGTGCCTTTTACTGAAGATTGAGGTTGGTTTGTTTGTTTTGCTTTGTTTTGTTTTGTTTTTCCCAGTGAACTTCAAACCATTCCAGACTTCCCTTAGTTTGAACTCTGCTGATGCTTCACTTGGGGAACACACCCATCCAGCAAGTGTAAAAACAAGCCATAAAGCCAGTATGGTGATGCGGCTGAATCTACAGAGCTCCTAGCCTTACTGAATCTGCAGAGCTCCTCCTTTGTGGCCAAACATGGGAGAACGGTTTCATCAAGTGTCAACCTGGGCTCAGGAGACTGTCTGAGGGTCATGACTTAAATTACGTGTTTGTGTCTGAATGGGTACAGACGCCCACAGAGGGTGTTGGTTACCCTGGTCCTGGCATTACAGGCAGTTGTGATCGCCCTTGATGTGGGTGCTAGAAACCAAACTCACTGCAAGAGCAGTGAGTGCTCATACAGGCTAATCCATCTCTCCGTGTCTGCAGCACCAGCATGCTGGATCAGCGGCACAGCGGTTACACACCACACCACCATCTCTACATTAATCGTAGCCTTTCCCCTCATCTCCCCCTCTCCTGTAGGCCATGGGCTCTGACACAGAAATTCAAACTAGGACTCATCAGTCTGCCACCAAGACTAGGATCTAATTCTTAAAAAGCACCTCTCCCCTTGAGGATTAGGATGCCAGGATGAGCCTTCAGAGGAAGAAGGATTTATCTCAGTAATGCCAAGAATTGGCTCTACTTGAAAGGGCACTCTGATTTAGCTTAGCCAGGCATGAGATTGTAGAACAAAACGAAACCTAAACCCACAAGGATTTGTGCAGTTTAGAGCCAGTGAACTACTTAATTATTTGAATTTAAAATAAGAAAACACAAAACCTGGCATTGGTGGTGCATATCTGTAACCAAAACTCAGAAGGTGGAGGCAGGAGGATAGGAAGTGAAGACCAGACCTAATTACATAATACACTCTGGAATCTAAATAAATTAGTAAGTGAATAAATGAGTAACATATTCAATAGAGTGCTCATCTTTGTGAAATCACAAAGTGTGGGCCCATGCTCGGTGGGTAAAGATGCCCGCTGATCTGCGACTGCACCCAGGTTGGGGACAGCTCTGACCTTCATAGGCACCATGGAGTACACACACATACACATAAATACACAAGCAATTACATTACAGGAACAAAAGTAATTAAATTAAAAAAATCAATTTGGTAGTACTTGAAAGGCAGAAAATTTATTTATTATTATTTATAATAATAAATAAATCTTTGGGCAGGAGTGAACAGGGCCTGAGAGAGCAGAGTTGACCAGAGCAAGCGGGGCTGACCAGATCGAGCAGAGGTCTTAAAAGTCAATTCCCAACAACCAAATGAAGGCTCACAACCGTCTGTACAGCTACAGCGTACTCATATACATAAAATAAATAAATAAACCTTTAAAAGATTAATTATTAAAAGCCAATGATGACATATATAATGTAATACATAAACACCCCCTGTCACTCGCTGTCCCTTCTCGACCACCATAGTCCCTGCAGCTTGGTGTCTTCCTCCTAGTCTCTGTTCACAAATTCTATATCTATTTAATATATATCTGGACATATCTAAAATGATAGATATTTTGGTTTTACATTTATATTTATCTCAGTTATATCATTGGATCTTGGGAGGCCGTTAACAACTTGAAAACTCCGTAGAAATGAGTAAAACTACAGCCATCTGACTCCTCTAAAGAGTAGGAGAGATGGAGTAATTGCTTAGTACAGAGAACCTGGATTCCCAGTATACATGGCAGCTCAAAACAGTCTGTAAGTCCAGTTCTAAGGAATGCTCTCTTTTGGCTTCTGGGGGTACTGTGCACATGGTGATAGGCATACATGCAGGCAAAACACCATGCACAAAAATTAAAATTAAACTAACAATAATTAATTAAACAAACAAACAAACAAACAAACAAATAAATAAAACTAAAAAGAACGAGCTGTAAAGCTCCCAGGAATGGATGCACACATCACTGTTTATCGAGCGTGTCCTTTATTATCAGTCCAAAACTAATAGACATGCAGTGATTGGCTTTCCACACTACAAAATCCTATTTTTAAAAGTATATATGTATTTTTTTATTTCTAAGAGGAGTGA
This sequence comes from Montemys delectorum, assembly GCA_019843815.1. Lineage (NCBI taxonomy): Eukaryota > Metazoa > Chordata > Mammalia > Rodentia > Muridae > Montemys > Montemys delectorum. The sequence continues at coordinate 8,253 of JADRCD010228666.1, forward strand.
GACTCACCAGCTCACCAAGCTGGAGTCTGAGCCAGTTGGGAGTCACCTTATATGTAGGTGCTGGGAACAAGACTCAGGTCCTTTGGAAAAGCAGCAGGTGCTGTTATCCATGGAGCCACCTCTCCAGCCGAGGACACATGTTGAACTAATGTCCGATTTCTAGTGCCAGAGGCTGAAGGGGAATTTGCCAATCAATATTTTAACATTTAATTTCTCAGAGATACCATGGTACCAGGCTAGTAAGGAAGAGTGTTTTCTCATCCTCCACTAGAGGGCGCACTCTTTCCAGAGGTTTTGTGAACATTTGCCTCCCATGGTTAGATGTGTAGGTTTTGTCTGAGCCCTGACTTTCATACATTTTCCTTTTTACCCAATTCTTGCCCCCGTGTTCTATTGGGACCTCACAAGACAGATGTAGTATTGGCTTAGAGAACCATGGAAGCCTCAAATCTCGTGTGTGTGTGTGTGTGTGTGTGTGTGTGTGTGTGTGTACATATTCCACAGGTATGTTATGTCTGAGTGGAGATTTTTTTTTGTTTGTTTAGAGACAGAGTCAGTATGGCCTGGAACTCAGAGAGATCTACCTGCTTCTACCTTCCATGTGCCTGGATAAAACTATGCCAGGTTTTTTGTTTTTGTTTTTGTTTTTGTTTTTGTTTTTGGTTTTTCAAAACAGGGTTTTTCTGGATCTCCCTGGCTGTCCTGGAACTCACTCTGTAGCCCAGGCTGGCCTCGAACTCAGAAATCCACCTGCCTCTGCCTCCCAAGTGCTGGGATTAAAGGCGTGCGCCACCACCGCCCAGCTGTTTTTGTTTTTTAAGAGTTATCATTGAGGTGGGCCTTTATTATTTTGTCTCTCTGTAGGGATGGTGCTACAGGCAGCAATTCTTAGGAATCTTCAGTTTAGGAGGGCCCTGAGGCCAGGGGCATTCGCCAACACTGGCTCTTTAAGTTCTGATGGTTTGATGTTGGAATATTATACCCTGTTGTGGGTTTTATTTATATACTGTTTATTGGCAGCTGAGCTTCACTGGCCTATTCAAATACAAATACGTTTTCCTACTTTTTCTTTTCTTCTTTACATTTCTTCATAGTATGCTAATGCCTTCTCTGTGTGCTACTTAATTTCTTTAAAGTTTTCTTTTTTTAATTTTTAAAATTATTTTTTAATCATGGGTTAGTGTGTGGAGATGTGTACATGAATGCAGCTTCTGTCAGAAGCAAAGCTGTCAGATCGCCCTGCAGCTGGAGTTACAGGTGCTTGTGAGCAGCCTGATGTGGTACTAGGAGTGGAGCCTGGGTTCTCCAGAAGAATACTGCATGTTCTTAACTGCTGAGCTATCTCTTCAGCTTGCGCGCACGTGTGTGTGTGTGTGTGTGTGTGTGTGTGTGTGTGTGTCTGTGTGTGTCTGTGTGTGTGTGTGCGAGAGCCTGTGCATGCAAGGGTCAGAAATGTCAGAAGAGGGTATCATATTCCCTGGAACTAGATATGGATGCTAGGAACTGAGCCCAGGTCCTCTGCAAGAACAGCAAGTGATCTTAACCACTGAGCCATCCCCCATGGTCCCAAGAAGAGGTGAGAGGCAAAATATTGCTAGTGGTAGAAGATTTGCTTGTTTTCTTACAAAACCCAGCAGACCTAGAATGACAGGAATCACTCCATTAAGCTGGCAAAACAGCATTGTTTCCGTTCCATCACCCACAGAAGTCATCCCAAACATTCCAAGGAACGCTTACAGAACAATAGTAACTACCCCCACTTCAAGGGCCTCCTGCAGCATTCTCCAGAAAGGAGCCTGACATTGGAATCGGAGGTGGGCGTCAATGGACAGAACTAGAGGGACGGATATGCCAGGCAGCTGCTGGGCATCAGGCGTGTGGCAAGCTGGCTGGGCACAGTGGGAGTAAGAGCCACTGTTTGTTATTATTCTGTCATTTTTGACATATCTTCTCTGAACCTAGTGCTCGACTAAGACTGCAGAGTAGGTCTTAGCACAGTGAGGCAACCAGGTAGGATCCGTAGCCCTGTGTTTTTGATATTTGATACAATGTATTTAAACGGTCTGGGAATTCATAGCCACCCACAGAGGGAAATGCTCTTTCTAAAAGAGCTACCCCATCCCGTTCCCATTCCCCTGCTGCAGAAAGCCACAGGGAGTGGAATGTGAGGCTCAGAGGACCTCAGGGGTGGTCATGGTTTGTCATTTTAGGGATCCCAGTAGTTTGTTTCAGTGTCACCTCAGGACATGTATGCTACAGCCTGTTTTTAGGTCTCCTCTGCCTAGCTGCTGGACGACACGTCTGGGAATCTGGCAGAGGCTAGCTCTCCTTGCTCATGGCCAAAGGCAAGGGGCCAAGGAAATAGAGGCTGGCTGGATTTCTGGGCATAGTGGTCGGGTGCGAGGGTCTGTCCAACAGGAAGAGCCTGAGTGGCTGTTGCAGGGAGTGTGTGTCTGGAATGCACAAAGCCTTCTTGTCCTCCACTTTTGGTACCAAGCAAGGATTTCCAAAGCTACAGGAAGGCCCGGGCTACAGGAGCCTCCTTGGTGGAATGAACATGGCCAGCTTCTCTGTGCACAAAAGGACGGCAGCAGCGGGCCAAGGCTGCAGAATTAACAATCAGAGGTGTCCCTAGTTGGTATGGACTTCTGCAGTGGGTTGGGAAATGAGGCAGAAGGTTTGAAATGTTGAGATTTAGGGCTGTTGTTGTTATTATTATTATTAATTATATTGTTTGTTTTTTTAAAGATGTATTTATTTTATGCATATGAGTACACTGTGGCTGTACAGATGGTTGTGAGCCTTCATCTGGTTGTTAGGAATTGAATTTAGGACCTCTGTTCTCTTGATCAACCTGCTCAACCCCGCTTGCTCCAGCCCAAAGATTTATTTATTATTATAAATAAGTACACTGTAGCTGTCTTCAGACACACCCGAAGAGGGTATCAGATCTCATTACGGGTGGTTGTGAGCCACCATGTAGTTGCTGGGATTTGAACTCAGGACCTCTGGAAGAGCAGTCAGTGCTCTTACCCGCTGAGCCATCTCACCAATCCTGTTTTTGTTTTTTGAGACAAGGTTTCTTTGTGGATTGAGAGGCCAAATCTTTTAAGTTCAGACTCCATTTTAGAGAACCTGACCTAAGTTTGAACTCAGGTAAACTAATAGGCTGGTACCTACCATTCCTTTCCTAGTTGCCCCCCAACAAAACCCGAGCCTAGATCCAGTCTCTAGGCTAATCCCCAACAAGACCAGTGTCTCCAGGTTACACCCTCAACAAGACCAGCATTTCCAAGTTATTCCTCCAACAAACCTGCACCCCAGGTTACAAGCTTACCCCTTGCCTAACGACCACCAATGTAGAGGGGAGCAGAAATTAAGTTTATGATGACTTCCAGCACCAGCCAATTATGTTAAAGGCCACAGGAGCTTTCCAGTTAGATACTTGCACATATACTCCCTGCTTGCTGTTTACTATAAAGCCTCACCCTGGTAGATATTCAGGGCTCCCCTATCACCAAAACCGTCCTGTGTGACAGTGGTATGTTGGAGGGGCCCGAGCTTGCTCGAAAGCTCGAATAGAATAAAGACCCTGCTGTAAGTTGCATCAGATCTGCTTCTGTCTGTCTGTTGGGGGATCACTAACATTTCCCTGCTACTACAGTAGCCCTGGCTGTCCTGGAACTAGCTCTGTAGACCAAGCTGGCCTCAAACTCACAGAGATCGGCCCGTCTCTGCCTCCCAAGCACTGGTATTAAAGCTGTGTGTCGCCATGCCTGACTGAGACTTAGTGCTTTTAAAAAAGACGAACATTTATTTATTATTTTATTTTATTGAGACAGGGTCTCATCTAGCCCAGGCTGGCCTTGAACTCATGTAGCCAAGAATGATCTGGAACCTCTGATCCTCCCAAATTCAGTTCTGGATTAGGGAAGTGCTGCACATGGCTGGTTTATAAGGTGCTGGGGGTTGAATCCAGGGTTCGTAAATGTCAAGCAAGCACTCTGCTTACTGAGCTCCAGTCCTAGCTGTTTCTGGGTCCCCATTACTCTCCGGTGGAAGAGATACAGGAAGATGAGGAGGGTGTTCATCTTGGGAGACAAGAAGTGTGCGGTGAGAAGGGAGGAAGCTGACAGTGGGGTGACACCTGTCAGCTCAGCTCTGCCGTGTTCACAAGGGATGCTCATAGTGTATCACAGAGTGGAGCTAATCAACAAAAACAGGGCGTTTCCCAAATGCTCTAGGATCCCCTGTAGAGATAGGAGGCAGCTGGCATCCCCGCCCCCAGCCCTTAGAGAATGTTCTCTGCTTCACTCTCTAGAGAGGTTACCTCATTTTGATTCCTGGAGGTGGGTGTTGTCCTAAAAAGGTTGGCTGTCTGCAGACAATACTAGGATGACCATTTGAAGAATCTCAGAGTTAGTTTCCATTAGTAAAGGAAGCGAGGAGTTGGTTCAAGTCCCGATTGTCTTTACTGGCTGCATAGCTTTAGGCAGCCCCTCCACCCCCACCCCCTGCATCTTCAGTGTCCACCCCAGAAAAAAGATGTAATTAAAAACATCTCAAGTAAAGCAGGGTGTGGTGGCATGTGCCTGTGTTCCCTGGTCTCTAGGGAGAGGCAGGAGGCTTGACAGTTCAAGGCCAGCCTCGGCTACACTGTCAAAAACAGAACATAGCAGAATTCCTTTTGCCTACCTCCGAGCTGTTTTCCAGGCATTTCTGAGCCTGCAGCTATTCAGTCAGGCCCTTAATTTCAACTTTCCTCGGGTGTTCACATTTTTGTGTAAGCAGTCCCAGATCTCCTGGACATTCAAAGTCCCCAGGGAAAGAGATGGCAGTGGAGGAGTGGCAGGGTTTTACTGCCTATGAAAGGGTTGCTTCAAACACTTTTTCATTCTTTTCCTCCTGGAACCACAGCTTTATGTAGTCTGCTGGGTAAGTCAACACACAACTGCACACGTTTACAGGCCATCAATTTGTGCATAGACTTGGCGTAATGTTCAAATCAAGGCAAGCTAAGCATTTATCATTTCTTTCCCACGAGAACTTTCAAAATCCTTTGTTTTTGTTTTTGTTTTGAGATAGGATCTCTTCCAGCCCAGGCTAGCCTTAAACTTGTTCTGAAACCAGTATGACTCTGAACTCCTGATCACCTGCCTTCAACTCCCAATCCTGGAACTATAAGTGTTTGTCATCTATGTCCAGTGCAAACTCTTTTGTCTATGTTTTGATTTTGTTTGAGATAAGGACTCATTGTGCTGTCCAAGATGGTCTCAAAATACTGGACTCTCTGGGTGCAGTCTCTAATCTCTGCATTTAGGAAAAGGTCAAAGTTATCTTTATCTACAAATAGAGTTTAAGATCACACACACACACACACACACACACACACATTCAAGAGAATGCTCTGCCCCAGCCTTCCTTAGAGCTGGAGCTATAGATGTCACCACACCAGGCTCTTCCAGGTTTTTAAGTTCTTTTTTTCGAAGGTTTTGAAAAGGGGTGTGTGTGCACAGGACGTGTAGGCGAGGGTACTGGGCTTCCAAGTGCCTGATTATTAGAGGGGAGAGTATGCATAACCCAAAACCAATGGAGTCCAAGATTGTTCAATGGTCTCCAACACCCAGGAGAAGCAGAGGGGACAAAACCACAAACTCATGGCCAGCCTGGCCTATCTGGCAAAACCCTCAAATCAAAAAACAAACAAGCAGGGCTTGGTGGGGTACACCTTTAATCCCAGCACTTGGGAGGCAGAGGCAGGTATATCTCTGTGAGTTCAAGGCCAGCCTGGTCTACAAAGGGAGTTCCAGGATAGCCGAGGCTGTTACACAGAGAAACCCTGCCTCAGAAAACCAGCCAACCATCTATCCTGACAACCAAACCGAACCAAATCAGAAATCTTTTTTTTTTTTTTTTTTTTTTTTCTTAACCTGCATGGGATGGCAGCTGATAGTTTACAAATAAGGGGTTCCTCAGTCAGGTAAGTTTAATTTTCTGCCTTAAATGGTTGACAATCCCAGCAAGTAGGTGATGTTAACTTCCAATAGCTCTATTCTAGTTTCCCTCCTGGACAGTGGAGCCCTAGGCAAGTCTTGCCTCTCTTTTGTATCCTCCCACTAGGGAGGGAGAGACTTGAAAGAATTCATCCTCCCTAGGATGGGTTGAAGAGCCCTGAACCTGGAAGGTCAACATCAAATGTATACACTGTTTATTTTAGCTCTAGAAGAGGGAGGATGGGCTGGGGCTGGTCAGGGTTAGGGTTAGGGGTTAGCCTTTCTCTACTCTGCTGATGTTGCAACCACAGAGTTAAAACTTTGGAATCAGGAAATTTGTTTGTTTGCTTTTTTTTTTTTAAGTTTGGCAATACAGTATGCATACATTTTAGGAACTGAATGCCACATGTAAACAGTACCCAGACCCAATGACAGACCATAGAAATTAAACAGCACATCATTCTTTGTCTTTTTATCTACAATATTGCTGATATAGACAGAAATCTGTTATCTGTTCTGATGTCAGAGGGAATTTGGACACTTTATATACCTTACATACTGTAAATACACTGTATAAACCATCCTATGATTAAAACATTAGCATTATAAAAACAACAAAATTTTAATATTTAAAATATTCCAAACTCAAGTATTTTAAACAAAAACAGGTAAAATTATTTGTTTGATTAATTAATTTAACTTTGCCAGCACTGTGGTTTGAAACCAGAACTTGAGCTACCAGATACTTCACTCTGAGCTACCTCCTCAACTCTAAATTAATTTTAAGTCTTTCATATTCTACAACAAACTGACCTTTGGTTTTAATGCTAATTTCAAAGACCTTTGATGTCAGAATTATTTTCATAATACTGTGGAGAGATGCTTTTGTTCTAGTTCATTGACTGTTGCTACTTTCAAGTGAATCATTAATAAATATATATGCCCTAAAAATTCCATTTTGTTCTCTTCCTTCCTTCCTTCCTTCCTTCCTTCCTTCCTTACTCTCTTTCTTAGACAGGGTTTTTCTTTGTGTAGCCCTGGCTGTCCTAGAACTCTCTCTGGAGACCAGGCTGGCCTTGAACTCAGAGATCCATCTGCCTCTGCCTCCCAAGTGCTGCTGTTAAAGACTTGCTCTACCATCACCTGGCTAGAGGTTGAGGGCCTGCCAATCACAGTGCATGCCTCTAGTCCCATTGACTTTTTTTTCCATGTTGCTTTCCAATATAGTAAATATCTATCATTGTCATCCATGAAAATGTTTCTTCCTGATCTCAGAGAGTGTACTAGTTAGGGTCACTCTGTGACGGCTAAAGTTATGTTTTAAGTTTAAATTACTGTGCTAAAGTAACAAAAGAAAGTGCTTCTAATCTGTAAACCCCACTTGCCCAAGAACAGATAACTTCCTGGGATGCTGGAGCTGCATGAAAAGCCCAGTGTTTTCACTTCAGTAAACAAGCATGGCTGCACAGTTTGGCAGGGTGTATGCTTAATCACAAGTAGGTACCTAGTAATTCAGGATGTATGCTTGCTTCTGATTGGACAAAAGTAGGAAGTACATAGTGTTAGCATTCTGTCTAAACTCCACCCCACAGTTACCTGGCAACAGCCAGGTATGCTCCACCCCACAGTTACCTGGCAACAGCCAGGTAGGCCGACCCACTATAAAAGGGGCTGCTTGCCCCCTCCTCTCTTTTGTTCTCTTGCTTCCCTCTTGCTTCTTCTCTCTTGCCCTCTTGTGCTCTTCCCTTTCCCTTTCCTCCCCCTACCCTCTTCCCTCTTCCCCCCTCTCTCCACGTATTCATGGCCAGGCTTTATTTCTCTTTCTCTCTCTCTCTCTCTCTACTACCCTCTTTTTTTGTTGTTTGTTTGTTTGTTTTTCTGAGACAGGATTTCTCTGTGTAGCCCTGGCTGTCCTGGAACTCACTCTGTAGTCCAGGCTGGCCTTGAACTCAGAAATCCACCTGCCTCTGCTTTCCAAGTGCTGGGATTAAAGGCGTGCGCCACCACTGTCCGCCACCACTGTCCGGCCTGATCCTCTTATTTCTTAATTCCCCAATGCTGGAGTGTTTCAAGTTGGAAAAACTGGGCTAGCAGTAATATTTCTTGTCTAATATTTGCAAATATTCAACATTTCTTCTCACTGGCAGCTTGGTGACATATAAAGACATCAGGGATCTGGGGTGTGCCTAAGGGTTAACTTAGTATTATATGAGAGGCAGGCACAGCTGCTGGCACAATACCCGGCACACAGTGAATGTCCAATCAAATTTGTTCTTATTAAGATAGAAGCCATTCTATGGGAGTCTGCTGATTCTGCAAGATGGGATTGCATAAGAAGCCCTCCTGGGGGAAGGTATGTCTCAATGCAGACCTGACATGACGCCAGGGTAACAGTAGTGACACACAAATCACTCAAATGTCATGATGTATTTATTTCCAGTTTCCTAGGAAATAGGCTAAAACTTGGAGCATAAGCCTGTGAGCTCTGGCTGCAGATGTCAAAGCTTTTTAAACGCTGTAAACATCCTGGGCTGGTAAGAAACCCCGGGGCCTGCAGAGAGCCAACACTTTTCGTCCATTGCTCTGGATGCACACAAAGGCAGGCATCAGTAGCATGGACAGGATGCAGGGATTTAAGGCAGCTAATGGCAGAGACCATTCTCTATGAGTGCACTTTTCTCGGAAAAAGTTTTGCAACATATTTGGGATATGAGGCAGACTGCTGAGAACATGACTTTGGATGTTTTACTCCACACTCAAGACAGGCAGCTTGGGGAAATGTTGAGAGGTGCGTGTAACAGTACGTATGTGTGTGTGGGGGGGTGAGGGGGAACAGAGTGTCAGCGGACAACCTGCAGGAGTTGGCTCTCTCCTTCCACCATGTGGGTACAGGGCTCAAATTTAGGTCTTTAGGCTTGGTGGCAAGTGCCTTTCCATGCTGAGCTGTCTCACCAACCCCTTAAATTATGTGGTTTGGTGCCATTCTAGCTAAATTGATCAAAATAAAATAAAGTTTGGAGGTGTCCTTGATTCCATAGATGAACTGCATTAACCAGCTCTCTCAACAGAGTTTCTCTGTGTGACCCTGGTTGTCCTGGAGACTCTGTAGACCAGGCTGGCTTCACAAAGGTCCGCCTGCCTCTGCCTCCTGAGTGCTGGGACTAAAGGTTGTGCCAGCATAACTTCCCTGCTCTAGGCTTCCCCTTTCTTCTCTTGCTCTTCACAAGTAGCTATCAGTTGGCTCTTGTACTGTCTTCAAGACAGATTGCCCCCTCTCTAAGGGAGCAGCAGGAGATGTGAACAACTCAGCTCTCCTTGGCAAACTGTCAAGAATTAAATGAAAGTCAGACAGGTACTCAGAGCCCTTCCTGAGATGGCGAGGTTAAATAGCGTCTGATGTGTTGTAACACAACAGGGCCTTTCCATTACTAGCGTTTGCATTGCTATTTATTTAAATTGAGTTGAAAACACACACAAAATAGCAATGCATGTCTATATGGCACTAAGCTCTAACACACAGGAATTGTGCTCAGGATTGAAGACAGCAGGGAATGGGGATAAAAGAAAAAGCAAAGGAAAGAAGACACAAAGAGATGACGTAATTCTCCCTAGATGACACAACTCTTAAGTGGAAAGTGATTGAACAGAGCTGTCACTCAAAGGTGTAAACCCCTGCTCACTGCCTTCCATTCACAGGAGAGAACAGCAGCAGCAATAAAAGACCGAGCTAGGTTCTGCTGTGTAAGTATGAGGTGCATTACATTGTATGCTAACCTGAAAACAGAATGAAACAGAAAGGAGTCCTGTGAACCTCCGATGCTCAGAGGGTGGCTATATGCAGCCTTTTCCTTGGGAAGTACAGATTCATGCATAGCTGACTTCCCTTTTTTTGTTTGTTTGTTTTTTTTGGGGGGGGAGTGGGGGACTCTGCCTCCTTTTGATTGGCTTATCTCATTCCCAGTAGCATCAAAAGGAAAGGAAATAAATTATGACAGTCTTGCCATAAATGATCCCAGCTCAATGAAACAGTATTGGACTCTTAGGAGTTCGAGCAGAAAGTTCTTGAAGATATGGTTCTTTTAAAATATTGTCAGAGCCAGCGGCACATGCCTTTAATCCCAGCTCTAGGCGTTAGCATTCTGTCTGAGCTATGCTCCACAGTTACCTGGCAACAGTCAGGTAAGCCTAACCCACTGTAAAAGGGGCTGCTTGCCCCACTCCTCCTTCTCTTGCTCTTTCTCTGCTTCCCCCCACTCCCCCACCCCATCTCTCCCCATTCCCCTCCCCTTTCCCATCTCTCCCCATTCCCCTCCCCCATCCATCTCTCCCCATTCCCCTCCCTCACCCCATCTCTCCCCATTCCCCTCCCCTTTCCCTCTCCACGTGCTCATGGCCAGCATCTACTTCTCTACTTCTCTACTCTCTCTCTGCCTCTACTGCCCTCTTAGCTCCCCTCCTCGTGCCCTGAATAAACTCTATTCTATACTATACCTTCATGTGGCTGGTCCCTCAGGGGGAAGGGATGCCCCAGCATGGGCCCACAGAGGCACCCTCTTCCCCCATACCTGACTACACCTCCATAGAACATATCCCCCTTTCTCTTTATCTTTTTATAAACACAACACTAGGGAGTAGAGGAAGGAGGATCTCTGAGGCCAGCCTGGTCTACAGAGTAAGTTCTAGGGCAGCCAGGGCTACACAAGAAACCCTGTCTTAAACAAATCAATCTAAAAATATTCATTGAGACTCCTCAAAAGGTCAACAAAGAGAGTTTGGAGTGTTCATCTCTTTTTTTTTTTTTTTT
>JADRCD010228666.1:19149-31709 GCA_019843815.1 Montemys delectorum
TGGAACTCACTCTGTAGACCAGGCTGGCCTTGAACTTAGAAATCTGCCTGCCTCTGCCTCCCAAGTGCTGGGATTAAAGGTGTGTGCCACCACTGCCCGGCTGGAGTGTTCATCTCTAAACAGAATGTTCATCTCTTACACACTACACACACACACACACACACACACACACACACACACACACACACACCACACACCTTCCCCAGGCTCAGAAGGGGAGTGGATGAGATTGTCAGAGCTTAAGGTGTTGGAAAACAAGGAGACAGTATTCTCTGGATACAGAGGGCATCTCCACATATGAACTCGAGCGGCTGTGACAGCATGCACACTACCTGTACAAGCTCAAGCCAGACACAACCCAGCACACAACCCCACCACCAGCTGAGGAGATAGTGGTCTTAGATAGCTGTGGGAGTGGCAGTTTCCTTAACTGGTATGACCCCTAGAAGGTAGACCACACATCAGGGAGAGACAAGCCACGCTATACAAGAGGTTTGGTGGTAGTTGGAGAAGAAGAAAACTCAAAATTGGGTGGGGAGGAATGGGAGGGTGAAGGTGGTGGTTAAGAGGGAGAAGGAGTTGATGTGTTCAAGATCCAATATATGACGTTCTCAGAGAATTAGCAAAAGTATTAAAATATTTGACAATTTCACACATGTACATAACGGACTTTTTATTGCGTTCAGTCTTCTATTAGGCTTCTCCCTCCTCTCACTGAAAACTGTCTTCCAAGCAATCTCTTATTCCCACGTCTTTGCAAGCGTGGGTGGGTGGGAGACTCAGAGAGTATTATTATGGTGGCTCAAATTATGGAGCATCAATGGGGTATATTTACTTCAATACAGGCATTATCAGTGGCCACATCACTGAAGAACATGCTATTCCCTGTAGCACATTCATTAGCTCCCCATTAAGATGGGGAGTTGGGACACTTGGGTCCAATCTTATGTAGATCAGTACAGCTGCAATGAAATCATGAGGATGCAATGTCACCTGTCCTGGGGACACTGCTGCACAATGCTCCTCTTCATCTTCTGGATGTTCCATTCTTGACGGCTTGTTTAGAGGTTCTAGCAGGGGAGCATAGCTACTCATGCACCTTTGACTGAAACTGATGGTCTTCGTTTCTTTTCTATTGCTGTGAAGAGGCACTATGACGGAGGCAACTTATACAAGAGAGTATTCTATTATTCCAGAAGGTTAGAGGTGATGAAATAGTGTTGAAATAGAAAGCTGAATAAACCCTGGCAATCAATGGGGTGACAGATGTCAAAATCAGATTGCCCTCACATCCATGGCTCTTTCATTCTCTCTGTCCCCTCTGCCTTAGTTTTCCCTCAGCTTTGGAGAGGTCATATAGATGTTCTGATCAAAGACAGGCACTCCACAGTCATTTATTTCATTACTTTGACCAGCTGTCTCTACAGAAAACACTGTGTATGGGATTCTGTATTCTCCTAGGGAGGGACACCCATACCACCACCGAGGGTATTTTATGACAGAGCCTCTGTCCAGTTTTGTCTATAAAAGGTGATGTTTCTTTTGTCTTTTCCATCTCCTTAGGCACTGTCTGTTACACACATTTTAATCTCCCCCTTAACTAGGGGTGTGGGGGTGGGAATGAGCTGAGAGGGTTAGGGAGGGAAGTTGGACTTCTCCAAGTATACCATCCAGTGTAGTTTCACCTTTGGGGCTTTATCAGCATTATGGATATCAAGGGCACACTACAGAGGGAGGAAGGTAAAAGAAGAAAAAACCTAACAGGTAATTCCAATTAATAAACAAACTTGCCCCACCCCCAATACCAACAGCACATTCAGGAGAAATCAAAAGAACTCAGATGCATGTGGAACTGATGTTATGTGGAAGTTTCACTTTTTTATTTTATCTTGGTCCAGAATCAGAAAAAGTTTTGGAGTAGAAGCTAAGATATCAGTGGGGAGGAGGGGAGAGGGCACTAGTCAGAGCAGGGAATGTCTTAATTAGGAATTTCATTGTTGTAAAGAGACATCATGACCAAGACAACTCTTACAAAGGGGAACATTTAATTGGGGCTGGTTTACAGTTTCAGAGGCTCAGTCCATTATCATCATGGTGGAAAGCATGGCAGCGTGCAGGCAGACATGGTGCTGGAGAAGGAGCTGAGAGTTCTACATCTTGATCTGAAGGCAGAAGGAGACTATTTCATACTGGCCAGACTTGAGCAAAAATATGAGACCTCAAAGTCCGCCCTCCACAGTGACACATTTCCTCTAACAAGGCCGCATCTCTTATTAGTGCCACTTCCCATGGGCCAAGCATATTCAAATTACCACACAGAGCAAAGGTGGACCCACAAACAAATCTAGTTTGTGTGTCTCAGCCAAAAGGCAGGAAAATGGCTCAGCTGAGGACTCCAGGAAAGCGGCCTGAGGTCTTCTTCAAACAGGAGGTCAGCAGAACTGGAAGGACAGGGTCTTTCTTATTTCTTTCTTAAACAAGAAAGGCCTATCCAAGGTCGGTCAGAGCACCCAAATAATAGTAACTAGAAAGTTTCAGACAGGTTTCTACGACAGACACTGCCTAGAAGACAGACAGGTCATCATGGAACCCAGGACCCACTGAAAGGAGGGCTTGAAGAAGTAGAGAGGAAACCCTGCTCTCTCCTTTAATTGTGTTTTTGGCGCTTTGGTCTGTAAGCAAGCAGGATGGAGAGAGAGGCTACACCAAACAGAAAAGTCTGTAGGAACCAGAGGAGCCGAGCCTGGCCATCTGTGATTCCTTTACGCCTGAAAGACAGCAAATATAAACAACAGAATTTTAATGTTGGTTCCGGGGGATAATTGTATTCTACTTTTAGTTTTATGTATAATTCTGAGGTACAATCTATAAGGAACTCTTTTGGGGGCTTTTAATTTACATTGACCTACAGATCTATTTGAGGAGCTTTAAGAAAGAACATAGACCTGTATCTAAAGCAGGGCCTATCAGATCACAGTCTCTGGGTCTGGAAAACAGGCATATTTTTGAAATAGAGCCTCATGTGATTCTGTTTTGAAGTTGGATTGAAAAATCACCAGCCTAGAGAAGTAACTCAGTTCTTTTGCAGACTAGAAGACAGACTCCTAGTTCCAGGTAGTTAAGACAGAATTTTTGAAACACAGCAAAAAGTATCCCAGTTAAATAACTAAATCATTAACTAGCAACACAAGAAACTGCATTCATTCATCAAACATTTACTGAGGATGTCTGTTCCAGGCTCAGTATTAGGTATAGGGATTCAGGCTGCAGGGGAGCATGCTCTCAGCCTGAAAGTGTATGAATTATTTAGACATGGCTACTCATGACTTACATCAGTTACCAAGATGAAAGTGGTAAGTTCCTATTACAAAGACTTACTTGCATAATACCAAGGCGTATAAAGACTCTCCTACATGAATTAGCCAAGCAAGCCAATACCTGAAACCAGAAAAGGAAAAAAAAAAAAAAGTTTTTCTTTTTTTCAGTTTAAGGTGATAGTTATTTGTTAATCAATTCTAACACAGAAACTTTAAAAAGAAAGGCACCTGATGGCAAACTAGCATCACTGTTAGCTATCTAAAGGGAGCTGCAAACCTTCCTGGTACCAAGAACTTGGAGCTGCTGTGTCTGCCCAGAACCTAGCTGTCCTTACCCATTCCTTAGGAGGGTGTGGTAGTGGTCCACCAAGTACTTTGTGAAGGAACCGAGGGGCCCAAGGCTCTGATAAGGGATACTCTGAGGCCAGAAGACAGCCCACTGCAAGAGAACCAAAGGCACAGAACATTTTCAGCAAATGGTTATTTCTGAAAGCAGCTGTGAAACAATATTGATTGCACAAAAACTATACACTAAAGAAACTCAACCAGTCATCCAGTCCTCCCTTCCCCGACTTTCAAGTTCTCAAAACAGCTTGATTGTGAGACTTAAGCAGAGGAAATGCGCTTACCAGAGTCAGTGTATGGGGTGACTGTTTTTCTTAATGGATATCAGCAAAACGCTATTTTGTAGAAGTCATTAACTATTTTTTAAAGAATTTACGTACCTTGGCTAGACTGCAGAAATTACAGCTTGAGCCAATCTCCTATTTGATTTAGAACCACTTCTCTTTCATTTTTCATACCCCTAAACCTAAGGGTGTCTTCCGCACAGGCATGGAAAGCAAGTAAAAGAGCTTTCTGAAGTTTCGAGTGCAATTGCTCGTTTGTGCAAGACTTCTGTAGCTAGATTACCATCGTCTCTGTCTTGTAGTTTCTGAAAATTCTCAATTCATGCCTCTGCCTATGGTGAAATTAGGTTAGGGGTGATGACCTTTGCCCCCAATAACACTGTGGACATGACAATCCCAGGGTCTCCTGGAATATCTCAACAGCATTTCTTTATACTTATACCAGTTGAGCCCAATGTATTTCCCAGCATCTTTCCCATTATTCTTTAAACAAAATCTTCCTCGGATGGAAAGAGCTACCCTTCTTCTGTGCACCTGTCTTCTTCCACACCTATGTCCAGTTATATTCTTTTCCTTCCTTCTTACCAATATAAACTCTACCCATCCATTAGGTTTATCCCAATTTTGCAAGCAATTCAAACTTATTCGGCACTCTGCTTTGAATCTTATACTGAGTTGTTAGGTCTACTGCAATGTACTAATCTCACTTCTTTCTTCCTGAAAGGATAAAACTTGTTTAAACTTCAATGACCATGGAACAGGACGCCAGGACAGGAACACCATCAACTAAAAATCCCTCAGAACACACTGAACTTCCGTGTACATCAGTAACCCAGGCAACCGCCCAGCGAGTGCGCAGAATAGTCCACCCCCCCTCCGCCCCTTCGCTCAAACAAGGGCCAGAGCTGCCAGCACTCCCCAGCAATCCCTACGCCTACCGCGAAGTAGCCCAGCCCCAGGGCGGTGATCAGCAAGGGCCAGGGTCTGGCTGCACGGAAGTATGCAGTGGGGTCCCTACGGGCCTCTGGCTTCGCCACCACCATCTCGAGAGACCTAAACACTGAGTCGCAGGGCCACAATCGCTTCCGGGCCCGGTCCACGCAGGGAGAGCCGGGCGAGCCGGTTCCCCAGGCTTAGCCCTGGCTGGCCAAGTGCGCTTGCGCGGCGCTTGCCTGCGGCTCGCGGGCGTTACCGTGTAGTAGCCGAAGGAGACGGTGATGACTGTGAACCAGAACAAGCTACCCCTCTGGAAGTAGCCGGCGCCTGTGGCCGTCCCCATCGCTGCAGCGACCCCACCGGACGGTCTCTTGCACCCCGTGGAAGGTGGCTGGGCCAGGGCGAGCGACTTCCTGTGCACTAGACCCGGAAGGTTTTGTCTGCGGTGACCTGGGGACCGAGTCTCGGTCTTTCGCGGTGCAGGAGGCACCTCTCAGTTTCAGTTAGAGTAACCGCTATTTTGCTTCCTTGATAATGGCGAGTCAAGTTTCCGAGCCATTTCAGTGAGCTGTGTGTGGTGGGCAACATGGCGCCTCCTCATTTGCTCACCTCATTTGGGCGGAGCCATTCGCAAGGCTGGCCAAGGGAGTAAGGCTATCCTACCTCACCTCGTTTGGGTGGAGCCATGCACAGCGATGGCCTACGGAGTCAGACTGCCCCTGCCTGTCTATTGCTCTTTTTGCAAGCTTAGTGTGGTTAAGAAACGTGTGTTTCACTCTATCCGTAAAAAAAAAACTGCTATGAGTTAGCACAGGTCGAGGTTTTGGGTTTATCTAAAAGAAAGCATTAACTTTCTAACCTATACGGCTTACTAAACATTAGTGATTAATATTAACTCTACTTCCTGATTTAAAAATTATTACTTAGGCTTTAGTGTATGCATTAGCCACCCCTGGCCCCCATGCTTAGTTGCATCTCTGTGTAGTGGGAGATTTAGGGTACCCAACTGTTTTTGGTTTAGCATCTTCAGAGAAAGACAAGTTTTACTTGGGACTAGAAAAAATAAAAAGGGATTAAAATAACCTGATGATGGCCCATGTTTGTAATCCCAGAACTCAGAAGGCAGAGGAGGAGTGGCATGAGGTCTATGCCTCAATGGTCCCAATGGTGAGATCCAGGCCAGACAAAATAATAATATCCCCCCCCCCCCCAGGGACTGGGACTGTGGCTCAGAGAGTAAGGAGAGAGCTTGCCTCTAGCATACAGAAAGCCCAGGGTTCAGCCTTCAGCACCACGTGAGCAGGTGTGTTACCCCAAGCTTCTAATCCCAGCATTTAGGAAGAAGAGGGATTCAAGGTCATCTTCAGATACACAATGAATTCTGACCAGCCTGGGCTGCTTGAGACCCTGTCTGAAAACCCAAAGCCAACCTGAAAACAAACCAAGCAATGCATAGTAGCACACACACCTGTCCCTCCAAGACTGGGAAGGTGGGAACTACAACTGTCTCAAGATCCTGCCTCCAAAATTTGAGAATAGCTGGTACTGGGAGCTTACTAAGTACAGTACGAGATTTAGTTTGTTCAATCCTCAGCATATCTGTGGGCAGCAAACACTTGTTTTTATATCAACAATAGCAGGCACCCAGAGAGTCAGTCGTCACCTTGTATGCTCTGATGGCTACGGAGTAGGGAAGATAAAAGCCAAGCAGTCCAGGCTGTGGGAGATGAATATTCCCAGAACTTGAGTTGACATGCAAAGCTGCCCAGCCCGTTTCCTTATTTTATCAACCCGTTCTGGGCAGCCGTGTTTTAAAAGAAGGAATTCCAGAGGGTGCAATCCAATCCATTTCCCAGATAAATCAAACTCGTTGGTGATGGAAGTGGGTGTGGCAGTCTAATCTACAGCTGAGATGCAGGAGTTCAAGGCCAGCCTGGGTTACCCTACACCAGGCTTTAGAAAAGCCTACTCATGTGTAGTGGTGCATGTTTGTAATCCCAGTACTAAGGAGACGAGGGCAGTTTCAGAAGTTGAAGGTCAGCCTTAAATATGTAGGGAGCTGGAGGCCAGCCTAAGCTACCGTAAGCAGTCATGCCCCCAGATATATGCACTACGTACATACTACGGTAGTGTGAGTTTAGTGCACGTAGGCAAAACACTCAGATATAAAATAAATCTAAAAAAGTTTTTAAAGGCCAAGAGAACAACAAAAGCCCACTTTGATAGTAAACAACACACGGAAAGAAGAGTTTGTTTCGTTCGCATCTCTACATAGGAAATCCATAATGGCAAGAAAGGCACAGGTACAGGAAGCTGGCCACTTTTCTCCAACATGTGAAGCAAAATTAGAAATAGAAAAGGACAATGTCTTAGTCAGGGTTTCTATTCCTGCACAAACATCATGACCATGAAGCAAGTTGGGGAAGAAAGGGTTTATTTGGCTTACATTTCCACATGGCTGTTGATCACCAGAGGAAGTCAGAACTGGAACTCAAGCGGGTCAAGAAGCAGGAGCTGATGCAGAGGCCATGGAGGGATGTTCCTTACTGGCTTGCTTCTCTTGGCTTGCTCAGCCTGCTCTCCTATAGAACCCAAGACTTCCAGCCCAGGGATGGCACTACCCCTTTGATCACTAATTGAGAAAATGCTCCACAGCTGGATCTCATGGAGGCATTTCCCCAACTGAAGCTCACTTCTCTGTGATAACTCCAGCCTGTGTCAAGTTGACACACAAAACTAGCCAGTACAATTGACCCCTTGTCAACTTGACACACAAACACATCACTATTAAGCCTCAACCCTTATGTTCTTATTCATCCCCAAGATTTAAAGTCCCACAGTCTTTATATATTAAAAGTTTAATCAATTTAAAATGTCTAATATCTTTTAAAATTTAAAGTCTCTTAACTGTGGGCTCCACTAAAATACATTTTTTTTTCAAGAGGGAAAAATATCAGGGCACAGCCACAATCAAAAGCAAAACCAATGTCTGGGATCTAACTCACGATCTTTTGGGCTCCTCCAAGGGCTTTGGTCACTTTTCCAGCTCTGCCCTTTGTAGCACACATCTTTATCTTCTGGGCTCC
This sequence comes from Montemys delectorum, assembly GCA_019843815.1. Taxonomy (NCBI): domain Eukaryota; kingdom Metazoa; phylum Chordata; class Mammalia; order Rodentia; family Muridae; genus Montemys; species Montemys delectorum. Next base: position 27,118 of record JADRCD010228666.1, read on the forward strand.
AGATGCCTGTACTCCATTGCTGCTGCTGTCCTTGGTGGTCACTGCATGGTACTGGCATTTCCAAAACACTACTGTAACTAGGCTTTATCAATAGCCTCTCATAGACTGTCTTCACAGTGCCAAGCCTCAACTCCTTTGCATGACACCTTCAGTCCTGGGCCATGAATTGCAAACTGAGGCTGCACCTTTACGAATGGCCTTCCATGGCCTCTCACTGTGCCGAGCCTCAGCTGCTCTCCATGACCTCTTCATGCTGTCAAAACCAGTATCACCTGGGTGACTCTTACACATTACCAAGTCCTGCTGCAGCACAAGGTACAACCTTGGCTATCTCTGGAACACAACCTCTTAGTGCTCTCAAAAAACACTCCCCAGAAGATGTCACCTCAATGATGTTGGTCTTTTCTTAATTACCGCTAATTTCTTAGCTCCAGCTAACCAGCATCAATAGTCCCAGCAATGCAAAGTTTTCATTTTAGTAGTTCTGGTATCTTGTTAATCACAGCTGATACTTCAGCCCCAGCTAACCAGAATCACAGAATCTTCACGATCAAAACAACATGGCCCTGATAAGAGTCTTTAATCTTTTCTCTGAAATTTCACAAGCCAGGCCTCCATCTCTGCACTGTTTTCAACATGATTTTTTAAGCTCCCACAGAACATCCCACAGAGTTCTTAACAACCAGTGGTTTTTCTAGCTCAAAGTTCCAAAGTCCTTCCACAGTCCTCCCCAAAACATGGTCAGGTTGTCACGACTCCTGGTACCAAATTGTCTTAGTCAGGGTTTCTATTCCTGCACAAACATCATGACCATGAAGCAAGTTGGGGAGGAAAGGGTTTATTTGGCTTACATTTCCACATGGCTGTTGATCACCAGAGGAAGTCAGGACTAGAACTCAAGCGGGTCAAGAAGCAGGAGCTGATGCAGAGGCCATGAAGGGATGTTCCTTACTGGCTTGCTTCTCTTGGCTTGCTCAGCCTGCTCTCCTATAGAACCCAAGACTTCCAGCCCAGGGATGGCACTACCCCTTTGATCACTAATTGAGAAAATGCCCCACAACTGGATCTCATGGAAGCATTTCCCCAACTGAAGCTCACTTCTCTGTGATAACTCCAGCCTGTGTCAAGTTGACACACAAAACTAGCCAGTAAAGACAACATTTAAGTGGGGCTGGCTTACAGGTTCAGAGGTTCTACATCTTTATCCTCCAGCAGCAGGAGACTGTGTTCCACACTGGGCGTAGCTTGAGCATAGGAGACCTCAAAATCTTCCTCCTACCCAAGTCCACACCTACTCCAACAAGGCCACACCTTCACCTTCTAATAGTGCCATTCCTTATGCTCCAAGCACAAAAGTGCATGAGTCTGAGGGGGCCATTCCTATTCAAATCACCACAGGTTATATATAAACTTTCATAGCCCCTCACTGCCCCTCCCACTAAAAGCTCTACCCTAACATATTCTAAAAGTTCTATAACCTCCCCCAAACAGAGCTATCACCTAGGGACCAAGTGTTTGAACTTGATGCTTTCTATCACCAAGTCCCAGACCTGGTAAATTGCTTGGTGTTTCCCAACCCCACATCCCTGATCATGGAGGGAAGAGTGGTACAGTCCCACAGTCCAGGGATCTGATTGTTAGTGTGCTGGCTAGTCTTATGTCAGGTCACACAAGATAAGGTCATCTGAGGAGAGGAAATCTTAATCAAGAAAATGCCTCCATGAGATTGGCCCGTAGGCGAGTATATAGGTCATTTTCTTGACTGGTGATGGATGTGGGAGAGCTGAGCCCATTGTGGACAGGGCACTCACCCCTGGGTAGGTGGGCTTAGGGGTGTAAGAAAACAAACTGAGCAAACCAGAAGCAGGCTAATAAGCAGATTTCCTCATGGCTTTTGTGCCTGTTTCTGCCCTGACTTCTCTCAGTGATGGAGTGTGACTACAAGATGTAAGCTGAGGTAAATCCTTTCCTCCCCAAGTTGCTTTTGGTCTTTAGCGAAGCAGGAGAAACCTGAATGAGACAGCCTTCACACACAGGGCATCCAGAAAACATGCACCAGAGAAGCCAGTCACTTGGTTGGTGAGAAGGCCTGCTGTTTGCTCTAGGTTTCAGGGCTCTCACATCCGGATACTTTCTCCTTTTCCGTTGTGGTAATGACCCGCACATGGAAAATGATCAGGAAAATGGTGGTCAGTAATTTCACAATCCTTGGAAGGAAGGGAAGGTCTCAGCAAGTATTAAAAAGCAACATAGAGCCCTGACGTAGTGGTGCATGCCTTTGATCCCAGCTCTCGGGAGACAGCGGCAGGAGGACCTCTGTGAGTTCAAGGCCAGCCTGGTCTCCAGAGAGAGTTCCAGTATAGCCAGGGCCATACAGAGAAAATCCAAAACAAACAAACATACAAAGGGCAACATAGATCAAAATGAAGGGAGCAGAATTTAAAACGCATACTTAATGTCAGGTCTCAAAGAAACCAGAGACAGGGCATAGGATCAGGGTCTGGTGAAGGGGCTGGAGGCGCCATGTCAGGCCAGGAAGGTGGCAAAAAGAAGCCCCTGAAACAGCCCAAGAAGTGAGCCAAGGAGATGGATGAGGAAGATAAAGCATTCAAGCAGAAACAAAAGGAGGAACAGAAGAAACTCGAGGAGCTAAAAGCCAAGGCCTCGGGAAAGGGCCCCTGGGCCACAGGTGGAATTAAGAAATCTGGCAAAAAGTAAGCTGTTCCTCACATCTGAGGTGATGGTGACCCTCTTCATCCATTCCTATTTAAACACCTGGATTCCCTGCTATAACATCTTTACCACCCTAATAGCTAGAACGAAGTGTTATCCTGGAGCCTGTTGGACATTGTAATAAACTCTTGTAAAAAAAAAAAAAAAAAGAAAGAAAAAGAAAAAGAAAAAGAAAAAGAAAAAGAAACAAACCAGAGACAAGGCTTGCTCAGTGGCTGTGGCTCCTCCCAGCACATCTCGCCCAGCCCCTACATCTCTCTTGCCCAGGGGCTTCGCTTCCCTTCTCCCAGCTTCTCCTTCCTATATAAATTTGCAGAGGCCGGGTGCTCTCTTGGTCCTTGGCTATTCTCTTGGTTTGCTTGCTTCCTCCCTTCCCATACCCTCCCCCGCTCCCCACCTCGGACCCCCTTGTCCCGGCCCAGTTCAGTCTGGAATCTTGCAGACGCTGCTGACTATACTCTCATATCTACAATGAAACCCTTCTTCTCAACCGGACCCAGAGTGGCCATGCCCTCACTTTCATCTACTCAGCTAGGTACAGTGGCTTAGGGGGTGGAAGTGTGAGGATCAGGAGTTCAAAGGTCGTTCTTAGCCACGTAGCAAACTTGAGGCCAGCTTGGGTTATATGACCCTTGTTTCAAAAAGCCTAATGTAGGAGCCAGGCCGTGGTGGTCAGACCTTTCATCCCAGCACTTGGGAAGCAGGGGCAGGAGCATCTCTTGAGTCTAAGGCCAGTCTGGTCTACAGAGTGAGTTCTCTGTGGCCAGAGCCACCTAGAAACCCTGTCTTGGAAAAACAGAACACCTCCCCACCTCCTAAACAAGACAACCTGGGAGAGGTTACCAAGAAACAAAAAAGCCTGGGGGAAGTTGTCAAGAAGGCCAGGTGTTTGTTGCCCGGCCTCAACTGGAAGCCATACAGCGGAGGCAGTGGACTGACTCCTAGTGAGTTTGACCTCACTCACTCAGCACGTTCATGCCTGCTTACAATAAATAGATACATTAAAAAAAAAAAAATCTCCTCCCCACACCTGAACAACAAAAAAATTCCCCTCATTCTTATGAAAGTCACCATAAGGTTAAAAGACTTCAAGGAAGTCTTCGATGTTCATACTGGAAAGAAGAAGAACAGTGGTCATGCACTGAGCATCCTCAGGCACTTAGACTGGGTTAGAAAAATGAAAAGATAGCCAAGGGTAAAGACCCCTTAATATATGGGGAAAAAAAGCAAAAATAATCTACAGGTAGCTGGGTACAGCAGCACCTGCCTCTTATTCTAGCACTCTAGAGGCTAAGATGGGAAGGCGGAGAATTTTTAGTCAGTCTGAGCTATATATAGTGGACTTTATCTCACAAACCCAAAACGAAATAATACCTTTGGTATTTGACATGCAAAAAGATCATCAGAAAATAATAACTCCAGACATAGACCTGCATTGACTCCCACAATGGAGGTAAGCGTCAGAGTAGAGAGGAAATGAAATGGGTGGGCAGGGAGCTCCTCTCTACCGTCCCAGGGGAGTACTGATGCCTGGTAGGACAGTGGACTAGGCATAGCACAGGAGCAGATGGAACTGTTAGATGTAGCTCATCCGTTCAGGCTTCTCCCCTGCAGTAGCCTGAAACATCAAGGTGTCCCCCTTTCCATTCAGTACCTGAGCTCCCCCAATAAATTGCTTTTAAAGTTTTAGCCATCTCTCCAGCCCGGGGAGTGTCTTTTCTAAATGATTCCCAGGGCTCTTCCAGCTTGTTCCTGCTAGGTGCATGGAAAAAGTTTAAGAGATTGGCCAGTGAGAAGCAGTTTTAAGCAGGCTGACCCGCTGAGAGCAATGCTAACATAGAAACAAGGCAAAAAAAAAA
>JADRCD010228667.1:13790-33612 GCA_019843815.1 Montemys delectorum
ACAGATCTTCCCAACCCACAATGCATCAGTGTTCCTGCTTCCTCACAAATCTGTCATCTTTGTCCTGGTTACAACTCTCTCAGGACTTAGAACTGTTAACGTTCTTTGTATCTTGATTAAGCAACTACCTTGTATCTTCTATTAGGTGTTAATACCAATTTCAATTTGAGTGGCCACCTTTTTCTTGTGACTTTCTAAGATTTACTTTTGTACAGCATGCAAGTATCTTTTCCTAAAATGTGTTTTTTTCCTTTTATCTTGATTTAATATATCTTTTTTCACACAATTAAAAAAAAACCTCCAGTTTATCAGCCATTTCCTGTATGTTTTATGGTTTTTGTGTCCATTATAAGAAAATGTTCCCTACCTATGCCATAACCATCTCCTCATACACTTTCTTTATAAAGTTTTAAATTTTTTTCTCACATTTAGATTCCACCATGTCTGGGTTTGTTTTATATATGGAGTGAGAGGCAAATCTGACCTTATCTTTCTATTCTGTTCCCTTTAAGTTTTCTTTTGTCGTGGTTTGAATTTATCCTTTATATCCTTAGCCATTAAATTATTAGTAATAGCCAAATTAAGAGAAGTTTAGTTATTAGGTCCTAGTCTTGCTTTTATGTGTGATTTTATCTCTTGACGGGATGTTTATAGTTTAGACTGAGTTCGTCTTGAACAGGACTTTATTTGGGGGTCTTATGGAGACATGTTGGTTGAAATGTCTTCATTTTTCCTGGGTGCATCGTAGTAGTCCCAAGAATAACCTTTAATAGAATTTCTCAGTTCAGGTTTCTAAGACTGCAGATGCACGAAAGTCGTCAACCTGAAACTCATGTGATAGAAGCCTGTAAAAGTAAAATTTCAGGGAACTTTTTTGACTCTACTGAAACCTCTGACAGACAGAGGCTGACGTTCCAGGCTGGGCTTTTTCTCCTACTTTATTGTTTCCAACAAAGTTCAGTGCTTTCGAGTACCAAGCTGGCAGAAAAGTCTCAGCTTTCATTTTCCTGGACCATAATAAAGCCCTTTACTCTGCTGTTTTCCCATATGCATTAACATCCAAGCTCCAAGATTACTATGAACCAAAACTGTTCATTCCGGTCTCCTCACCGCACCCGACCCATCAGCCAATGAACCACAAAAAAATAAGAGATTCTGACCTGGCTTTCAGTTCCCTTCATCCATGAGACACTTAGGGATTTCCCTGTATTTCTTGAAAGCTGTGCTATACATTTAAAAGGATCATTGTTATAATTTATGCCACAGTTCTTGGTATTTGCAGTATCAAGATAGGAAGTCTAGATTCAGACAATACAAACATTTTCCAGAACCATTTTGTCTTAGTTGGGAGTTCTATTGCTGTGAGGAGACACTACAACCATGATAACTCTTATAAAGGAAAACATTTAACTAGGGCCTGGCTTACAATTCAGAGGTTTAGTCCATTATTATCATGGTGAGAAGCATGGTAGCATGCAGACAGATGTGGTGCTGGAGAAGTAGCTGGGTGTTCTACATCTGGATCCACAGGCAACAGCTAAAGTGATTAAGACACTTCCTCTAATGAGGCCACACCTATTCCAACAAGGCCACACCTTCTAATAGTGACATTCCCTATGGGTCTGTGGGCACCATTTTTATTAAAACTACCATACATTTCTTGATTCGATTAATCTTTCATTTTTGTATGTGTGCACTCTAAAGTAAAATTCACATATCTTGCATTTGAGACCTTATAGTTCCCTAAAACTTTATCAGTACATATTAATCCCCTTTGTGTCTTGAGAAATGAGAGATGCTGGGGAGTGGGAGTGGGGAGTTAAGCCTGACTGGTTGCTTTGAGTGAAAGGTCAGTAGTGAGGTAGGATACTGACTATATTTATTTTCAAGTATATGTAATTCCATTCTGCTTCACTTTGGTAGGAGCATCTAAGACAACTTCTCCTCCTCCCATGAAAGTCTACATTAGTATATGAAGAAACTTTCTAGGGAGGAGACTAATGAGAAGATACAATCAGTGCTGTGACACTGGGCCTCCTATTGAGCCTCAAAACTGACTCTGGCTGGCCAGGCAGTGGTAGCACACGCCTTTAATCCCTTCACTCTGGAGGCAGAGGCAGGCAGATTTCTGAGTTCGAGGTCAGCCTGGTTTACAGAGTGAGTTCCAGGATAACCAGGGCCACACAGAGAAACCCTGTCTCGAAAACAACAACAACAACAAAAACTGACTGTGGCTGACTCTAGCCTTTAGTTCTCAGTTTTTTGTTTTTTTGTTTTTTTTGTTTTTTTGTTTTTTTAAATTCTAGTTTCCATGTATTGGTAAATTGTAGGAACTTTAAAATGTTCATACCATGTCTGATTTACTACAGGAGTTGCTCCCCAAAAATGTTACTCAGAGCTGGACTGAGAGAGTATTTTGGGAGATGTGGCAATGTGGTTTATGTAAGTTTTCTACATTACAAATCTAATGGGGACCCTAAGGGATTTTTGCCTTTGTGGAGTTTGAAACAAAAGAGAAAACAGCAAAAGCCATTGAGGTATGTACTTCTGTGAGACCCTGAAAAGTAAAAGAAACAAGACACAAGATTAGCAAGAATAACTGAATTTTGCAATCATCTCAGTTTCTGAAGAACCCACCAGAAGAAGCACCTGAAAAGCCTGGTAGAGTCCCCAAGACAGTGAAAAACAAGCCCATCCCTGCCTTACGGGTAGCTGGTGAGTGCTTACGCAGATTGGCTGAGTAAATAATAAACTATGATGTTGTTACAGAAGAGAAGACAAAGAAGAAAAAGGGGAAAGGCAGAATAAAGAAGGAAGAGAGAGTGCAGGCCAAAGAGTCAGCTGTGGACAGCAGCAGCTCAGATGTGTGTCAAGCCTCCAAGAGACCAAGGACTGCCTCTGAGGGCAGAAACCCCCCCCCCCCCCCGGAAGCTCCAAAGCAACCCGCAAAGGAAAAGAAAAAGTGGGACAAGGTCGAAACATCAAGCTTACCTGAAGTCGGGGCAGGGAAGAGGGAGAGAGGCAGCGCTGAGGACAAAGACTGCCTCCACGAAAGGCCAAAAGCAAAGAAAAGGGCTCCTCAGAAGGATGTGTTGGCCAAGCTGCTTCAGGGGGCTCCAAGGAGAGCAGAGGCACCGTGGCAGTAGGGTTACAGGGATGTTTTAGCTACTTCATAACAACGGTCTTATGGAAATCTTCTTTCCTAGACTTAGAATTCTGCTCTACTGAAGAAAAGAAGGAGACGGGAGACAGAAAAGGTGACTCACTCTCAAAGGTGAAGAGGAAGCATAAGAAGAAACATAAGGAGAGACATAAGATGGGCAAGGAGGTTATGCCATTGAGAGTGCTGTCCAAGTAAGTACCCATTCTCTGTGGCCACTGACACAGCTCCTTAGTTCTCAGTTCTGTCTACCACAATGTGGAAAGTTGTGAACCCCTTTCACTGGAAGCCATTTTACCTCCATGTCAGCCATTATGCATAGAAACCCTTCATTTATATTGCTTTGGGCTCTGAGAAGTTGGGAAGAACAGGACATCCCTGCTTGAGCATCTTCCAATTTCTAAAGAGTTTTGCAACAATCGTTGAGTGGGTAACTCTGACCCACATGGCCTCACAACTTGTGCTGTTGAGAATCTGTCATTCATACTGACTGTGTAGTCAGTGGTAGAATTATGGGGTATTGGATTTTTGATTGTTTTAATAAGTCAGATTTCATGGACCCACATGTGATATTTGTCCTTGTGAGCTTCAAAAGATGGGTCTCTTTCCAGCTCTTCCGATTTCTGAGGCCTTCATCTGGGCATTTTTCTCCCAAGTCCTTGGGGCTCAGTCAATGAAGCATCTGCTATTTCACTAGGAGCTTACAGAAAGACTGATGGATTTGATAATTAATTATTAGCAAAGACAACAAGGGGAGCTCTATCTTTTAAGGTGTAATTGGTCGTAATTGGAGATAGTAGAAAGTGAAGTCTTTCAGTTCCATCCAGCATTACCGTTCAAGATCATGTTAATCCTAGCTGTTCCCATGTCCCTCCTTCTTCCCTGGGAGGTGCAAAAACACCTTGTTCTCTTCCCTTCCCTCTTGGAAATCCTGTTCATGGCAGATGCCTCATCCCTGCTGGGAGAACATCTGAATTCTTGCTGCATGCAGGAAGCAGCAGGAAGCTTGACAGAATCCTATCATGGGAGCTACAGTGTAACTCACCTAATACCTGCCTTTGCTCTTCACCAAACAAAGAAAATAGGCCCAGTACTCCTGCTCTCAACTTTTACTGTGAGCTAGGATAATCACCTGTTTCAGAACTCTGACATTCCTGTCTTTGGCAAATGAAAGAGGACCAGTCCATTAGTTGGGTTGAACTTGTGAAGTCCAATTCATGAACACGAGAAGCAGACAAGAGACAACTATATTCAGGTGTAAACAGGGAGGGCTGTTTGCTGAATAACTTTTAAAACACATTCCTGTGGCTGCCAAGAAGAAAAGTGGCTAACTTCAAATTATTACTTCAGAATGAGTAACAAAAAGAAGGAAGATGTGAAGATGTTACTATGTGGTCATTTGCATTTGACAACTAAACACAGCAAAATCAAGGGATGTAAAAGAGAGAGGACGAGCAGTTTGATGGAGTCAGTTAAGGGAAAGCAAACTAAACGGATATTTTAAAATATCTTATTTTGTGATCAAATTTATTCAAAGTTATAACATTGTAATCAGAGTCTGCAGTACAAATTGTTTATGTGACGTTTTAGCCAAAGAATAGAGTTGCAGCCACTAAATTCCCTGATTGTTTTCAAAGGTTGTTTTTATAATTGACTCTGGAGCAACTTGGGTTTTCTTGAATTGGCCTCTGTTCCAAATGCATGTCCAAGGCTGACCTGAGTGTAATTGTCTTGAGAAGAAGCAGAAACGTCCAAGGACAGAGTTCTTTTCACGAGGCTGTGCTGGGGATAATGGGGAGGCACTCTAAGTACTGGTGGCCTTTATTAATTTTCATGAAGGTACCTCAGCATCCATCCGTTACCATCCTCCAGGCTGCCATGAAACTGGTGAGCCTCCATGGCTGGCGACTATAGGCAAACAGAAAACAGCCAGGCCCTAGTGATCAAAGGAAAAGTATTTCCCTGCCACTCCCAACATCACATACATGTAACCTTTGGATATGGTTATTGGAGTCTGTGTGGCTCACTCAGGTCCTTCCCTGGGATTCAGAGACCATGTGACCCTGAGAAAAGGCAAGCAGCTTACCTGTCCTCAAACATGTGGTCTGGTCCTGGGGCCTTATTTGAACAGACAGTAAGTGTAAGGGTTAAGTAGGAAAAGCATGGGTGAGGCAGGGGAGTTAGCCTGGGTTTATGATTTAATCCATTTACCTATAATGTTTCCTGAGCAATTATGGAGAGAAGGTAGACTCCCTCTTATTCAGCCTGATGACTGATGAAAATGATTGCCCTATTTTAATCTAAATTAAGTGGGGTTGAGGTCTTAGCATGACAGCAGAGTGACAGTTGCCCTTTCAGACCCTGGTTTCTAAGTGCTTTCCTGGCTTTCAGAGATACCCGGGGAACGAATTAGGGAAGGATGGCCTTGTTATAACAACGTCGGGGCCTCAAAGGGAGGTGGAAGATGTTCACAGGATTTGGGGAAAATAACATGTCAGATCAAGGCTGAGTGGAACAGAGGCGTCTTTTACGATGCTAAAGGAGCCTTGATGATTGCTTCATGAATGGCTGATTGGGCACAGAACATGTACAGGTGGGCCTTCCTGCACAAAGGGCATCTTATGAGCATCCTTGACACATCACCATCTAGTACTGCTCTGCAAACCTTTCATAACCTCATCTAGGGCCATCATCTGAAAATATTTCTACCTAGAGCACTGTGCTCAGACTCAGTGGGCACACTCATGATGGGCATCATATATACGGATGATGTGATTGCTCCATGGTATGGTTAAGGGAAGGCTTTCACTGTAGATATGAGGGAGAGAACAGCCAGAGGCATCTGGAGGAGTCCAGAGCAGAGAGAGAGAGAAAGTAGTAGACTGAACATGGCTAGTGGGTTGGACCTGGTCATGAGAGAATAAAGAACAGAGTAGAGAGAGGGGGGTAGAGAGAAGGAAAGAGCTAGAGATGAAGACAGGGAAGGCAGGCAACAGACAGGGAAAAAAAAAGACAAAGAGCAAAGTCCAAACTACAGAGTTATAAGGGAAAGGAGGAGGATGGGTGCCCATGAGCTGGAGAAGTTTGGGGATGGAGGGAGATGAGAGGAGCTTAGAGGCTAGCATGGGCTGTGAAATGTGTAATGGCTGCTTGTGACAGTGAGAAGACCTGGGGGCCAGCATGTGCTTCGGTATGCTAATAAGCACCACAGATAGCAATTCCTGCCTTCTGCTAGTGATAAAGGGAATGTCTCCTTTGGTAGAAGGGAACCAGCTTCCCAAGATTTTGAGGAATGCCGGCTTTTGTGTAAGCACCAGAATTTGGAGAGATGTAGTTTCCTTTGGACCTGATAAATGTGACCTTCTCCCTCTTGTCTGGAGCCTTGTGATCACAGAATCAAAGCACTGTGGAGCTGGATGGAACTTACCACTTTATAAATGAGGAAGGGAGGCCCAGAAAGGCAAGATAACTTCCTTGGAATCTAGAAGGAAGCAGCTTTCAAACTAGCTGCCTTCTTAATTTCATCTTGTAGTCCCTGTCTCCCACCATCTAGAGATGGAAAATCTCCTGGGCTGGGGAGACATCAGACAGGGAAAGGGCAAGTTCTAATCTTCTTCTCATTTCTTCATGACTTTAACCATTGCTCCCTGAAACACCTTAAAGCTACTTCCAAGCTATTGGAGAAGTCCACTCTGAGGAATCCCACATAGGAAGAAACCACACAAACACCTGTGTGTTTATTGTCCATCATGAGTGTGCCCACTGAGTCTCAGTCCTTTCGGTAGAAACATTTTCAGACGGTGGCCTTAGATGTGGCTATGAAGAGTTTGTAGAGCAGTACTAGATGGTGACGTGTCAAGGATACCCACAAGATGCCCTTTGTGCAGGAAGGCCCACCTGTACATGCTCTGTGCCCAACCAGCCATTCATGAAGCAATGATCAAGGGACCTTGCCTAGAACTCAGGCTCCTTTAGCATCATGAAAGATGCCTCTGTTCCTCTCAGTCCATATGTGAGGAATCCCACATAGAAAGAAACTCAGGAAACTCCTAAGCAATAAAAACTTCCTGAGTATGGAAAAACCAAATGGCTTTTGGATCGAGCCCTTGGGATGGCAAGGTTCCACCAAGTTTCCACCTCAGTTCAGATAGAGTTCTCTTGGTGATTGTTAAATAAGGAATTAAGAGTTAACTCTCCTTCTTGCCTGCTGCCCCCTAGGCATAGTTTAAGACAGGTAATAACTCCCGACTGCACTGTGACAAGATGCACACTTTGCTAGCATTCCCACGGGAGAGGAGGGAATCTGGGAGCACTCAGAAACATCTTAGCACTGGGTTGGAATGGTTTGTTTCTTGGTCAAACCATGGTTCTCATTGGGTTTTTTCCTCAGATTTTAATGTGTTTTCAGCTTTAAAAAAAAATGTGCACAAGTCCTTGGAGACTTGGGAAGCATTGTTTATGTTCCTTTAAAAAGCAGATCTATAAAAGATAGGCTTTCTTCTAATTAAAGCCAGAGAGAAAGCTGAGTAGGAAGGTCTGCAGGAGTTGTGCGTGAGGTGGGCTCTCCTCCATTCTTTCTGGATTCCCTCCCTATCTCATCCCTGTCTCCTTTCAGAAGTGTGGGATAGTTTATCAGCTTGTGTAGTATCATGTCATGTAGCAATAAAATCATTGATAGGTTTTATTTTATTTATTCTATTTTAATGTTTATTTTTAAATTTTACCTCTGCATCCAAAAAAAAAAAATCTTGATATTTTGGTTCATAAACAGGCAAAGCAGCTGCCAACTGAGAAAAGTCAGATAACTTTTCACAAGTAATTGAATTAGGCATGTTTTCACAGGCTATGTTTACACATACCACTTTATTTCCCACTGATCCCCAACATTAGCCCTTGTAGTAGCCTCTCAAATGTCCCCACACAGTGCTGGGGTCTTCTTGTGACAGCCCCTCTGAGCTTCTTGCTGTCTGGTATGAGCACCCTATTCTGTCCCTTCTTTGCCTTTAGCCAGCCATGACTTGTATCAGCATGAGCCCCACTCTCTCAGCCATTCTCCCAACTGGAAGCCATCTTAATTAAACTCTGCCTACATTTCCAGTTACCACTTCTCACCATAGCTACTGGTTTCTGATTTCAATGATTTCTCCTTGCGGAAACTGTGGATTACCCCTTCTGTAAGATTTTCTCAATAGACATTCCAGGATCCCCATTTGTAACGCCACACTTTTCAATAGCTTAGCCGAGACAGTGTCAACAGAGGTTCAGGGCTGTCACTCCTCTGTCCACATTGCTGACTGGACATGGTGGGAACTCTAGGGATGCTTTAAAAAGGAGAAGGATAATCCAAGGTCAATAGCCAAAGATGGAAGGTCATTATTCAAATAATAAATAAGATTTTGCTTTTGCATAGACAGTTCTCAATGTTATTTTCAACCACATATGTTGAATTATTTCCCCTTGGCTGCAATGATGAGTTCAGAAAGAGTTTAGATTGAACTCTTTGTGGACCGGAAGTTCTAGGTAGCAGCCAGAGTATCAGATTGATTCCCTGGGGAACAAAGGAGATGCCAGGAAGTTAAGGCTGCAGACAAAAAAGAGAGAAGCCAGGGTGGTGGGAGTGTAATAGGGGACTTGGTTGTGGTGCTCTAGAACTGAAGTCTTTGGCATTTAGCTAATAATGCTAACCAGCACCTCTGGCCACTGGGAAACCTCTCTCCAGCCTCCTTCACCCTTGACTAATTTTTGTTTACATTCTTTTCACAATTAGTGTTTCTACTTTGGGGTCTGGAATGCAGAGGGCTTTTCTTATGTCCTTGCTTCCCTGCGGGGTTATTTAAGAGAGCTATAAATAGCAGGATGGGATCTCTCCTGACCCACTACTATTTAATTTCCATACTGGAGAGGCCAATTGGATCTCTGAACTCCCATCTCCTCTGGAAATGGTGTCCCAATTTTCCATAAGCCTTATTGGGGAGAGGGAAGAAATTAAAGAAAAATAAGAAAGCACAGCAAGCTAAAGAAGCTAAAGAAGGGCTGGATAAAATACACGATTTTTCACACCAGCTCCAAGCCAATACAAGGTTAAAATGTGAATCACCCATGTGTGTGTTCCCAAAGTCCTCTCTGGGACCATCTCCCTGGCCAGTCCAAAGGAAACTCCTTTTTCCCAAATTGAGGAGGTTAGACAAAAGGCAGCATTCTTTAGGAATTTGGAAAGCCAGTTCCCTTCTACAAAAGAAGCCATCTTCCTTTACCAGCAGCAAAAGGGACAGATGACCACCTGTGGCACCATTAGCATACCAAAGCAAACAATGGCCTCTGGGCTCCCTCAGTTTCACAAGCACCCATTACAAGGTTGGTTCAGAGTCCTTTTCACCCTCAAGGTCTTCCCATCCAACTCCCACTCCACCCCCACTCAGCTCAGGAGACTCTCTCTCCAGCTACTCACCTCTCCTTAGGAATCTGCCATTTCAGCTATTCTTGGCCTAAGGACAATTCTGCTAGACTCTTCCCAGGGACCTAGCAACAATTACTCATCATCTGCCTCCATTACTTTCTGCTGCCAGGTAGGGGTGGCATGAAAGAGAATTGATCTTCTTTCTCTCTCTCTCTTCCTCTCTCTACCTCCTTCTCTGTCTCTCTGCCTCTCTTTGTCTCTCTGTCTGTCTGTCTGTTTCTGTCTCTCTCTCTCTCATTCTCTTCTCTCTCTATTCTCATGTGTTCCTGACCGGCTTCTCTTTCTGTCCTTCTCTGTCCCGCTTTCTCTGCCCTTGTGACTCTGTCTGCCTCTGCCCCTTCTCCAGGTCCCCATTCCCCTCCCTTCCCAGGTAAACCTTCCTTATACTAGGTCTGTCACATGGTGTGATTTCTCAGAGGGACACCTTGGCATGGGCCTGCCAGGTATCTACTTACTCACCTGCCAATGCATTATATTTCGTAATAGCTATTCTTCTCTTCTCTTTGCCCTTCTCTTTGTCATCAGCATGTCCCCCCACCCCTCCCCACACCATTGTTTAAAAGATCAAGTCCAGCCACATTCAGTCTATTTCTTTCTCTCTCTGCTTCAGACTCTTCCAGATGCCTCTGGCTGTTCTTTCATATCTACAAATACAAACCTTCCCCTTAACTATACCTGGGAGCAGTCATGTTTTCAGTTCATACACTCATCATTTCCAATTTCACCCAGCTTTCTTCAGATTCCTAATTCTCCATTTAAATAATTCAGGGTGGGGGAGAAAAGAAAAAAAAAACAGTGTTGTTGTTCTTTGGGGCATCTTGGAATATTTCAAGAGACAAAGAATTAAATCTCTAGCTGTGGAATTCAAACACCCAAAAGGTGCCCCTCTCTCAGAAAAATCCCTTGTTTGGAGAGAGGATCCCATATGGTCCAGGCTGGCCTCAAACTCATGACAAACCCAAGGAAAGCTTTGAACTTCTGATCTTCCTGTCTCTATCATCTGAGTTCTGGGGTTACACGCAAGTACCACCATACCTAGTTTATTCAGGGCTTGGAATTGAACTCAGAGCTTCATACTGAGCCCCTTCTCCAGCCCCATATTCCAAGTCAGAATCTGGTTCCTGAGTTGTAGCAAGAATGGTGGGGCCACCTCTATGTAAATGCTGGGAGCGGGCAGCAGCAAAGCTACCTCCTGCAGGAGGACCTAGTTGAGGACTGCCTGAGAAACCAAGGGTTGCTGGTATAGACACTGCCAGCCTATCAGAAACTGCTGTTTAGAAGAGATGCTTTCTTGGGACCAATGGGGCGTGGGTGGAGGGCATTAAAGAAGCTTGCGGCAGTATTCAGATGAGCTTGCTGCAGTGTCCTTGACTCTGTGCCACCTCACCTTCAATGCCCAAGGGCAAGTTGGGTCGGCAACAAGTAGTCCAGGACACAGGCAGCAATGAGTAATCCAAGAACTTTAAAATCATTGAAGAAAATCTGATCTTTTATTATGTGTGTGTGTGTGTGTGTGTGTGTGTGTGTGTGTGTGTGTGTGGGCATATCCATACATGTAACAAAAGAACCTTCCCTGACCATAAAGATCCAGAGGCTTCTAACATGAAATGAGACCTGAGGTGAGCACTAAAGAAAGTAGGACAGGCAGAAGAGGAAGAAGGTGTAAAGCAGTTTGTGAGCAAGGCATGCAAATGTCTTGCATAGGAGGAGGCCCAGGGCTCTGCTAGGGCCACCTATGGCCAGGGTACTTGAGGAAAGAGAAATGGAGTTCAAAGCACATCAGGGATAGATGCTTGAGTAATCACATCACACTGGATGTGGTGACTCAAGCCTGTTATCTCAGCACTCGGAAGACTGAGACAGGAGGATTGCTCTGAATTCAACATACTCCCAGGCTCCAGGACAACCTACTGTTTACTAAAGTCTACTTAAACCAAACCAAACAACATGAAAGGAGCCATATTGAGTGAAGCAGAGACCAGAGTGAAAGGAAGGGCTCTCTTCTGGGGTGGAGTCAATTGGATGCAGGTCAAGGAAAGAGAAATAGAGATTTACCATGAAGATGGCCTGTGGGTTATAAAATCATCATTCTAGGCTTGAATACCTTTTTGAGCTGTTTCCTATGCTGGGCAATAAAGTTTCCCCTAGTGGTCCCAGGCCATCAATAAAGTTGTATTATCTATCAGGAACTGAGATAGCCCAAAGGAAGCCAGAATTTCCAGGGCAGTTAGGCAGCAGAATGCTAGAGCAGGAGCTAGGGTGATGTTATCAGGAGGTAATGCCAAAGGCATAACCAGAGGCAACTGCGTGTGATGGTTGGCTCCAAAAGGACATTCGGAATCATTTATTTTGTTTCCTTTTGATTAAGGATGATAGTTGAAGATAAACTAGAGGATGTTGAGTGGTAACACTTTTGTTTCTTTGACTCTGTGACTTACTTTTTGATATTTGTTGGGAGATGTAGTTTGGGGCTGTGGAGTACATTTGTGGTCTTTTCTCATTCACATGAGAGAACATAGTTAAGCCCTCATTAGGAGAAGGATTCCTGGAGTAATAAAGTCATGTGGGGTCATTGTTCTGAAACAGGAGGAGGTTAACAAGCGCTCTGGATAACCTTTCCCTATTAAGGCACTAACAGCTACATTTTATGCACATCAGCTACAACATTTCCAGAGCCAGCCAGTGAGTAATGGATGCCAAGGAGAATCGTGGAATTTGGGAATGCTGGCGTTGGATGGAAACTTGGGGCCTTGAGACCCTTGAGCATTACCTCCTCCTTAGCAGCTGTGGCTGATAAAGTGAGATTGTGTGCCTGAGTGAAGGTCAGGGCCTGTCTGGGACAGGGCAGGGACAAAGCCCAGTTCTCTGAGTTCCTTCTACAGACAGAGGTCATATTGGGAAGCTAGACAGGGTCTGGGAAACCCTCACTCCACCCCGCAACATAGACCTCCTCCTTCCTGCAGCCTCATAAAATGCAGGGCTTCAGCAGCTTCGTGTTGATACCTTCTAAGTATGATAATGAGGAAACCAAAAGGTCAAAATGAATTTGTGACAGTCTGGAGAGAGAAGTGACAAATAAGAATGAGGAATTAGTAGAGGTATCGGTAAAGTCAAATGAAGCAAGGCACACCCACAGTCTGCCTCACTGTGGCTGTCCGACTGTATTTGCTCCACTAACTCCAGTTTTGTGTGCTTTCCTGATTCTTATGAAGCAACTTTATTAGATAAGGGTGAAGAAGAATTAGAGACTAGAAATACGATGCTTCTCTAGGCAGATGTTTGCTGCTGACCAGCACAAGAGACATCAGCCTTGTGCTCAGAACAGATTCTTGGAACCTTCATTTACTTCTTGTCTCTGTTTTCCTTTCAAATTCTGCATTTTCCAGCATGTCCTATGGGATGGTCTGCATATGCTTGACCCAGGGAGTGGCACTATTAGAAGGTGTTGCCCTGTTGGAGTAGGTGTGTCACTGTGGGTCTGGGCTTTAAGACTCTCATCCTTAGCTGCCTGGAAGTCAGTATTCTCCTAGCAGCCTTCAGATGAAGATGTAGAACTCTCAGCTCCTCCTCCTGCACCATGCCTGCCTGGATGCTGCCATGCTCCTGCCTTGATAATAATGGACTGAACTTGTGAACCTGTAAGCCAGCCACAATTAAATGCTGTCCTTGTAACAGTTGCCTTGGTCATGGTGTCTGTTTGAAGCAGTAAAAGCCTAACTAAGACAACCTGTTACATTTTGATATGTGCATGCACAGACAGGCAAGTGGGCTTTATACCATGTACACTTAGAAATGTGGTACTTGGGTCAACAAGATGGCTCATTGTATAAAAGCACCCTCTGTGAAAGCCTTGAGCACCTGTTGGTTGCTAATGCCTCAATTCAATCAGAAATCCAAGTGTCTAAACGCTAAAGGTCCTTGGCCCCAATTGGTTTGTGATGGATCAATAAATATGTCAATAGCCTACGGCTAAGCACGGGGTAGAACCTTTAGAGGTCAAGGACACAGAAAGGAACAAGAAAGAATTGCCATGGCTGGGGAAGAAGGTTGGGACACAGGAGCGGCCAGAGATAAGCCAACCAGCCATGTGAGACTTCGGGTAAGTGGTCACTGGCCACTTCCTGTTTGGGCCTAGGGTAGCAGGGGAAGGTTTAGGAGTGCCCAGCCTTTGAGGTAGCCAAGGCATTTTTAAAATAAGCTTGTGTGTATGTGTGTGTGTGTGTGTGTGTGTGTGTGTGTTTTATTTGAGAATCCAAAGATAGCCCCTGGGCAGGTACGAGCTTGCAGTCCACCAGAAGACAAAGCCATGTAGCAAAAACTAGCTGCTACAAGTACCAGAGTTCTGTCTCTGGACTCCACGGTGGAAGGAGAGAGCCCACCCCTCAGTTGTCTTCCAACCTACACAAGTGCTCCATGGCTCAAATGTGCCCATCCTTGTTATACTTCACGGCCTCCCCTGTTGTGTGCCTCCTACACTTACAATAATAATAAAATGTAAAAGTTAAGAAAAAATGGAACTAATTTAAGATAAATACATTTATAGCATGCAAAGAGGGAAGGGAATAAATTTGGTGGGAATAAATCAGGGTATATTTGCTGTGACTTTCTCTTGAGTCTTTATTTTTTCATGTTTCTCTACATAGGATAGCCAATTGGATTGTCTCTCCTGTGACTTGTGACTTTCCTTAAACAACAACCACAACAAACAACTTGCTTGTTTTGGTCTTGAATTTTCTGACTTCTAGTTTGAGAGTGATTTCATATATTAGCAATGTTAAGCCCTTGTTGGTTAAGTTATAATAATTTGTTTTAAAAGAAAACACATAATTTCAACAAGCATGTGGGTCAGAATGCTAGACCCACAAAAAAGGTGAGCTTAGTGGTACATGTCTCTGATTCCCATGGACACAAGGCAGGTGGATCCTAGGGGCTTGAGAGCAGCTGATCTACCAAAAGCAGTCAATTTCGAATTTAGTAGGAGATCCTGTCTCAAAGAATCAGGAGGGTTGATAGAGAGAGACAGGAAATATGCAGCATCAACCTCTGTTCTCATCACAAGGATGCATGGTGAGGTATCTCTGTGCATGCACACACACACACACACACACACACACACACACACACACACACTCACTCACGCACTCACACATGCATGCAAGCAAGCAGGCACTCACACTATATTTTTTAAAAATCAAACACACTCAGGTAGAATCAGATGAAAGCCAGTGTGGGAAGGGAATGGGTGATTCTTAAGAATCTCCTGGACTGTGCTTGGAAGGCCAACAAGAGCCACCGTGGTGTCAGCGATGCTGGTGCTACATCGGAAATAAAACTATGGGTGCAGGAGCCCCTCCTGTCCTCAGGGACAGCACACATGTGTAAAACCCATGAAGGATCCCAATTCTTCCCTTTGAGCCAAACACCTAAATAAAAGTCAGTATTTGACCCTGGGCTCATTGGGGCCTCCCTCTTCCTCCTATTTGCTTCCTTATTGGTGAGAACTTACAAATTGTCAAATTTGAGAGACACAAGGCTGTCTTCTTATTTGCCCCATTTGGTGTGAAAGTGTCCTTTATTACAGCAGGACACAGCTGCCTGGAATAAAGCTGACATTTCAAGAGCCATGGGACCAAGTTCTGCTCCCTGGGGAATGAGATGAACAACGTATTCTACTCTGTAGTGTATGTTTGAGCATAAGCTCTCCACTTCCCCTATTCTACAGGCTTCTCAGATACCAAGCATAATCCCAGCTGCTGCCAAACCTGTGGCTCCTTCTGCATCTTGGCAAGAATGTGGTCCCTTATTAAACAGAAACTCAAAGCCAATGAAAACAGCCCCAGATTAGATTTAACTCATATGAAATTGGTATTTGTACAAGTCAAATGGCCACATATCAGCAATTCCATAGGAACTGTTCTACTCTGCATATAACCTTGCAAATTGTAACTTTTCTAACTCCTGGGAATATGGAACCTTAATCTGGGAGCTTCACTAGAGCACAAGTCTCCCCTTTGTCTCGTGATTTTAGGGTTCTTATAAAACATTTTATAAGTAGTATAAACCTATATGTAATATATATATGCATATACATATATTATAGTTTACAAACAGTTCTGTCATCACAGGAACTCTCCAGTTGTTGGTTCTGAAGCAGCCCTGAGACAGGCAGAATGGTTAGCCATTTGCAAGGTGAGTCCAGGAAATGTCCTTAGGGATTCTGGGGAGAGAACTGGCTAAGTTGAGCAGCCAATAAAACATCTCCTGCCGTCAGTTCCCACTGTGAGTGAGACAGGCAACCAGGATAGAGCAGCTGGGACCCACCTAAGGAGGGGAAGTGTGGAGACTATAGGAGTTTGCCACCACATCTGGTTTTTGTGACATCAGATACTGAACCAGGGCTTCTTGCGCTCCAGGCAAGGACTCTACTAAGTTACACCCCTAGTGGAAACTTGTGTTTTGTTTTTGATAAGTTATTTCTCTGCTGGTGAAATGAATCAATTCAAGTCGGATTAGATTTTATTAAATGCAGGTTTATTGGGAAGCTGCTCTCAGCAAGTCCGCTGGCTCCAAGGAAGGAGGCTAGGGGAGTCACTGTGGGAAGAGGGTGGTGGTGGATAGATGGATGGAGGGAGGGAAAGAAAGAAAGAAAGAAAGAATGAATGAATGAATGAATGTCTGGATTATATAGGCAGGAGCATCTGGAGGAAAGGCAGTTTTGCCCTGGGCTGGAAAGTTCAGGGTTAGAGACAGGGTATGCCATGTAGGGACTGAAGGATGCTGGGCAAACCTGGAGACCAAGTCTGCTTTGATATGTAAAATTTGCACATCAGTCCCTTGTCCTAGGGTTGTAACCAAACAGTTTGTTTTGTTGTTTTGTTTTATTTTACGAGTGAGCATGAAAATAACAAAAACCTCAAAGCTTCATACTAAAGAAAAAGCATGTTACACTCTACTCCTCTTTGTAGGAAAAGCCGTCCATACTCTCATACAATCATAGTTCACAGATCAGTGTGAGGTATCATCAGTGTCCTGCCGCAGGAGTGGAATTTCTCCATCTAACTTTGGAAGGCTGAACACAGCTTCCTGCGGTAAATTCAGTCAAAATCGAAACCTTTGTTAACATTTGACAAGATCAAAAATGCCATAGATGTAATAACATCTAGCTCTCACAGGGAAAAAAAATCAAAACGCATAGCCTTGTGGGAGGGGGGTAACCCAACAAACAACCATGTGGATTGCAGTGGATTAACTGTAGCCACAAAACAGGAGACACCGAACACAGCCTCTATGGCCTCCGCAGCCAGGGCCTGGGACTTGTTCCAAAGGTTCCAATGTGGCGATTCCAGTTTGGGCACCCTTTCCCAGTGGACCTTAGCAGGTCAGTTCACTCCAGTCAGCAGAGACTAATAAAGGCCTCTCCTCGAGGGCAAAAAGAAATCAACTTTGTACAGCGTTAGATGAAAGCTCCTATTACAGTTTGCAGGAAGGGAGGGGCTGCAAAACAGCCCAGCCACCGGGTTTAGCCAAGATAGTAAAGGTCAGCGGGTCACAACGCGGGAGCAGTGATCTAATTAACGCCTTCAGCCGCCCTCGTCTTTAACCGAAGTCACAATTCTTTCTCTGTGTGTAAAATGGAAAATCTCCAGGCTGGATCTGAAAGCCTGGCACGGAGTTCTCTGAGCGAGTGTCCATGTGTCGACATGCACCTGTGGATTGTATTACACATCAGAGCTGCTCACCTTCAGGAAGGCTTCTCCATTTTGACTTGCAATTGAAATGCAATTGGGGCAGTGGGTCCCATTGTATTTGGCCACAATAAATCAACCCTGATGAGACACAGCAGTCTTCAAAACTCCGTGTGAGTCTCCTCCACCTTCTGCGAGAAGCCAGTGCTTTCTGGGAAATGCCGTTGTGTTTTGCTTGCTCTAGGATTCCCCAGACCCGCCATGTTATTGGGTCCGTGCCAGAAGCCTTCGGAGGGCTCCTGGGGCTCCTCTGTTGAGTGTTATCTGTTAGGCTCCAGGCTTCCTACAGTCTGTGATGGCTCTTTGTAGGAAAGACTCCCAGGCTTGCTTTCTGTCTGTGAAAACCGTCTTTCACCTGTGTGTGGAGAAAGCCTTGCCAACGCCACTCTCTGGAGACAAGGAACTTAAATCACATGGAATCTGTTCCAAGGGGCATATTCCATGCCCAGCCAGTGGAATGATTTATTGTCTGCCCAGGGATGAAACCGAACCCGAGGACAATCTGGCTTTATTTGAGTCATTCACCAAGGGAGACATTTATTATTCTTGCTCTAATTCTGCACCATTGAACAAATTGCCTTGGTGGTCATATGCCCGTAGCTCTAGACCTACTGTGGGCTTCCAGAGGGACGTGGCCAAGTAAAATATAGTAATTAAACAAATTTAAAAATCAATAATAGTATTTTGTAAAATTATTTGTCCCCAAAGTAATGTTTTATTTGCATTCTTTCAAATGAAGGTAACTGACTCCTGCTAGCAGCTACATTACTAGGACTCAGTGAAAAGAGCATGTCATGGTATGCCTTTATAACTCCAGGACTCAGGAAGCTGAGACAGAAAGATGGTAAGTTCAAGGTTAGCCTGGGCCACTCTATCTTTAGAAAGAGGGGGGGGGAAGGAAGGAAGAATCAGAGTGAGATGGCTAATTTGTGATAAATGGAATTTTGTGAGAATGATTGTCCCAATGTTAACTGAGCAGCAAAATCAACTAACTTAAAATTTCATTACTTAAAATGTGCTCCCATCACTCCTCCTTTCCTTTCTCCCTCCAACTCTTTGTATACACCTCCCCTGTCAAATTCATGGCCTCCATTTCTTCAACTGTTGTTCAAAAATACACAGGTGCACTCACTGTATTTAACAAACATTTTAAGAACATGGAAAATGTGTATGTAAACCTGCCCAGTTCTCTGGTAAATCTCTTAAAACTATTGGAGTTGCTATATTGGCTAATTTCAAGATTTTTTTTTTTAGGAAAAAATTAACTCAGGAATTTCAGGACCATTACAAAATAGACCCTAGTGTACCTTGAGCGCTAGAAGCTAATTAGCTAAAGATAACTAAGAAACATATAGGGGCAAATGTGTCCCTATATCCCTATGAAATTTCAACTTCCCATTGTGATTTAAGAGGTGGATGATGACGACGACGATGATGATGATGACGACAACAATGACACACCAAGTATACGATTATCCTTCTAGGACGCAAATAAGGAAGTAGTCTTTCCCCATGGATACATTTAGTCAAAGTTTCCCTTTCTTTTGGAAATGCTTCCTGACTTGAAACTTTGCAAGGATTTCAAATGCTCATGGCGGTAAGTAAGACCAGTTCCGAAGGACAGTAGAAGAGTTCAAACATTTCTTGCCAGTTAGAAAGTTGTTTAGTTCTGTTGCCTGTGACTGACCCTATTCTTGGCTTGCTTAATGGTTTACAAAATGCCAGCTCCTGTTGGTGCTTTTCTCTTAATGCACCTGTGGGCGGAAAGGTACGAAATACACTGCATATCATTACAGACGCTAACTGAATTATTCTAAGGTATGTGCTGTTTCCAGAGGCGTATGACACAGTGCTTTGCTCAGTCACCATAGTACACCTATCATACTGTCAGAATTCTAAAGTTTATAAAGCTGCAATTTTCAAAAAATTAAGAATTAAATTCATGTAAATACAGAGGGAGCACACACACACACACACACACACACACACACACACACACGCACACGCACACATGCACGCACAAATGAATGAATGAATGAATGAATGTATACACACATGCACTCATGCACTCCTGTAGACAGAAAGAATCTGAATAAGGGGCATGTTTAGACACCAGGCTTACTGAAGTCTGGCAGGATAATAAATCCAGAACGATTGAAGAGAGTCCTTGTTTTGTTTTCAATGGAGATAATTTGCAGTTGGTTCTTTACAACATGGCAGCATGTTAAAACAGTGTGCAGTGTCTTTTTCTTCACTTTTGTGATCTGTGTCATATTTCTTCTTGAAATTATAGCAGAATATACAATGATTTTCATTGTAAATTCTATAAAGCCAGTTCTTTTTCTTCTTCTCCTCTTCCTCCATTTTCTCCTCCTCTTCTCTGCTTTACCCAATGCCAGAATTATAAATGTGGTCTCTCTCTCTCTCTCTCTCTCTCTCTCTCTCTCTCTCTCTCTCTCT
>JADRCD010228667.1:33622-44201 GCA_019843815.1 Montemys delectorum
TCTCTCTCTCTCTCTCTCTCTCTCTCTCTCTCTCTCTCTCTCTCTCTTTCTCTCTCTTCTTCCCTCTTCTCCCCTCATTATTGAGAATCTAACTCAAGGCTTCATGCTATACCAACTCTAACCTGAGCTATATCACCAATCATTTTATTTTATTTGGAGACCCTGCCTCACTAAGTTGCCCGGCTTGGTCTTAAATCCACTCTGCAGTCCAGGAAGATCTTGACCTTACGATTCTCTTGCTTTTGCCTCCCACGTGATTGGTATAGCAGGCTTGTGCCACCAGACCCAGCTGTATCTTTCTATTTCTCAGTTCATTCCAGGACTCTGGCCTGGTTTGTCACAAATGTATTCACCAGTGCTTAAATTCTCCTAATCTCTTATTTCTTTTATGATCTGGGGCAGGATATCTGGTACCTTTGAGTTAGAAGTAAGATACGGGTCTCTCTCCCAAGGAGCCTAAAATTAAATAGAATGAGGAAAAGTGGGAAAAAATGGAGAGATATACTGACTCACTTTAATTTTGTTAAGCAAGTGCTAAATAACAAGTGTGCAAGTCAAGTCAGGGAAACAACTTTGAAATGAAGATTCATTAGTTCTAAGGCATCCTGGGGTGTGTCTTTTTTGAGCAGGCATCTTTTCACACTCACTGGGAATATCTTTCCCCTACCCCTTATTTTATACCCAGATAAATATCATTCTAAAACTTAAATCTTAGTACTCTAAGAAGTGGTCCATGGTCTCAATCCCCCTGTCTCATATTGTTCTCTTTCCATGACACTGTTTGCTAGCACAAGAGCATCTGGTACATTGTAAAAAAAATACACTGGAGGGGGAGGCCTAAAGGGGACACCAGAACATGAAGAAATAGTGTACAGGACGTGTACACTATTTGATTGACAGGACTTGGAAATGTACAGGTGAGTCCAACTAAGAAAACAGATCAGTAAATGAATTAAACAAGAAAATGTTTTCACATTTCTCCCATGGTTTTAATTTCAGCTCCATGTAATCATTTTAGAAATAATTTATCTATTTTTATTTTATGTGCGTATTGATGTTCTGCCCTGCATGTGTGTCTCTGTGAGGGTGTCTGATCCCCTGGAACTAGATTCATAGACAGCTGTGAGCTGCCATGTGAGTGCTGGGAATTGAACCTGGGTCCTTTGGAAAAACAGCCAGTGCTTTTAACCACTAAGTCATCTCTCTAGGCCTGGCTTGTGTAATCTTTTTTTTTTTCAAGCCAGCATGAGGATTTCCATGGTTTGTTGGTAAATGACAAAATGCGCAAGTTCTTCATGTACAATACCAAAAACATGGTTTTAATCAACAGATGTCTTTTTTCTGACCCAACTTTATTACAGATGGACAAAGCCCATAAAAAAACACCCTCCAGATCCCTCAAGCTACAAAACAGGCCCCTCAGCATTCAGGTTGGTCTAAAAAATGGTGGTCCCCTTCACAGTGTTGCTCTAAAATGGAAGTGTGGCCAAAGCCATGGGCTATTCCAAAGACTGGTTCACGAAACAAAACAACAAAAGAAGGGGAGGAAAAAGTCAAGAAATACTCATAATTAGTTCAAAGAAAATGTTTCTTAAGTGGCAGTGCACGCCTTTAATCCCACCACTTGGGAGGCAGAGATAGGTGGATTTCTGAGTTTGAGGCCAGCCTGGTCTACAGAGTGAGTTCCAGGACAGAGAAACAAAACAAAACAAAACAAAAAAACAAAACAAAAAACAAAAAAACAAACAAAGAAAAAGCAAAGAAAAAAATTATTAGAAAGTGCTATACATTTTTTTCTTTTGAATTTCACTATAGAATTCACTCTCCTAAGCTTCTAATACCTATATAACCAGGACAAATTCCAAAAGCATTTTAAACAAAAAAAATTATATGAAAATGAACAAGTACAAAAATACCTATGGGATTATCTGAAAAACAGTTCAATAGCTGCATTCTGTGGCATGTGTGCACGTGTGTGTGTGTGCATGCATGACTGACAATTTAATACATGAATATAGTATGTTTGATCCAGTCCTTTTACTCATCACTGTTTCTTTCCAGTTTCATATGCCCACCTCTCTCTCTCTCTCTCTCTCTCTCTCTCTCTCTCTCTCTCTCTCTCTCTCTCTCTCTGTCTCTCCCCCCTCTCCTGCCCCATGGATTCCACTTAGTGTTGCCAGTATGTGCATGGGTATAGTCTGTGCATGGATACAGGACCATCATTATGTACAAAAGATTCACAAGATCAAGCCAGACAAACCCCAGTACGGAGCCAGCAGGGGTGGTGGTGGTGCTGATGCTGGTGTGGTGTGATGCTGGTCGTCAGGTGGCTCCACCACTAGATGAGGAGCCTCTGGCATGGTGACTGTTTTGAAGTGTCACAAATCAAGTACGCTATACAGCCGGTTAAGGGTTAAAGAGGCCTGCTAGCCACCCCTGTCCCCTTAAGAGCATTGCTACAAAATTTACCTTTTAATTTAATTGTCCTTAGTCAGATTTTTTTAATTTCAGTCTGGTGCCCGGCAGTCTGAGTGGTGACTAGCTTTGATGAAATGCATGCTGCATCCTTACCATCCTAGAACAAGGAGGCTGCGTGGCAGTTCCTCCATACAAGTCACTGTGCAGTAAATAAATGTGACTCTAACACGGAGATGGGGTAGGAACTGGATTGCTCGGGGGCAAACTGCTTTGCAAGGTTACCTTCTCTATACAGCTCTACCTTGCCAGAGACAAGGGTAAGTGGACTAATAGTCTTTATGTTTGGGCAGGTCAGTTCCTCATGTCCAGATCCTTGAAGTTGGGGACTTGTTTCAAGCCTTGCAATGATTCCTGCCATGGTCAGCAAGACTGGGAAGAGAGCAGGCACTGTAGAGGCCAGATTCATTTCCACTGGTTGTCCATCCTTTGGACACCCTACCTGAGTCTTTCTGTAGCTTGAAATTGGAAACTAGAAGTGGAGTTCAGGGAGGGGAAAGCTAGGTATGAGAGGCATCAAGACATGCTGGATGCATGCAACCAAAAAGGAAGCAAAGAGTTAGGCAGGGGAGTCAGAAGGAAAAGTCACCTTGGTCATTCCAAATTCAAGCAAATGTCAGTCTGAAGTCTGCGTTTTCCTTGGTAGGTCGGAATCTGTGTTTGGGGAGCAAATATGTCTCCCAGGGTAAGAGGGAACAGTTACAGAAGAATCTTAAGAATGAGCTCATTACCCTTCTAAACAAACTGAACCCTAGATTGTTAAAGTTAACCAACAGTTAAAAGACCTCCATGGCCTTTGCCTATGACTAGCACTATACACCAAGCAGTACCTCCTTTCACCCACACCCTTCGGCCCTCAGAGCTTCCTGGTGGAGAGGACTGAGGGGTGGGGGTGGTAAAGATGGCGTCTCTCCAGGTTGGGAGTGACCAGCAAGGTGTGGGGCATAGCTAGTGTGTTCATGATCTGCTCTGTTAGTCTGCCTGGTCCAGCTCTTAGGCAAAGAGAAGGACACCAACTGGGACCATGCAGTCCCTCGACTCAGCACAAAGCTTCTTTAGATTAGTGCCCAAACTAATTTTTATGACATGTCATTCCAGTAAGGGCACTGCTGCATTTCACAGATGGGCTTCCCCCAGATAGCGACTGTTGGTTGGCTGAGTTGGGATCTGGCTGGATTAGGGAAATTTAAGCTGACAGCTGGTCTTTTTGCATGAAAGCATAAAGCCCCTGTTGTTGGAGGAAGCGATGGGGGCTGGTCAGACCCCATGGCCAAGTAGGAGGGCTTGCTCTTAGCAGTGGCCAACGTTTCCCAAGCTAAGATGACTTTTTAAGAAACAAAGATCGTTCAAGTACAGTTTCACTGTACATGGCCAAATGAACTCAGGCCCTGCCAAAGAGGCCAGAGCAGACAAGAAAACAGCCCAGGGGAGCATGGTGTGGGAACACAGGAAGAGCTTAAAGGAGTCCACCCTGAGGTGGAAATCCCAGATGGTCTTCAACGAGGAACTTGGCTTCCCTAGAGCAGTGAGTCACCTCTAAGTCTCCTTGGGAAGACTGGCTCCCCTTATCAGCACAAACTGAGAGCAAGGATTTGGAAGGCTTATTTTCTGGAAGAAAGGTCTAGCTATCTAATAAAAGTGTGGGGTGTGTGTGTGTGTGTGTGTGTATGTGTGTGTGTCTGTGCCTGTGTGTCTGCCTGTATGTATGCATGTGTGCACATGCATATGTAAGGCACACACTGACTGTCTAGTCAATATGGTAAAAGCTTAATGTGCCTTAACTCATCCAATCCCACAATACTCTTGGCAAATGACACCATCATTTCCCTGTGTTTATGGAGAGGGCACTGAGGCTTAGTGAGATCAGCTAACCTGTGAGCCACTCTGAAAGCATAGCCAACATGAATATCAGTGTTTTTCAAATTATAGGACATAATCCACTAATTACTGTAAATCCACTTACTGGTCACTGATAGGCTTAACTGGACTGGAGCAAGCCGAGAGTTCTACATACAGGATGAGTAAGAGCTGCTTTGTTTTGCTTTTAGTTCAGTTCTGCAAATGTTATACATCATGGTTTTCAGTGGAAACTATAGTAGCCTGACATATATCAAAACTAATTTGCTCTGTTTTTTCACTGTGTATGAAGGAAAATGGGTTGCATGTGTCTTCTGGTGTCTGGCTCACCAGCGTTAATTTTGGAACACCAATGAATGTGGTTGTTGGAGTTTGTTTATTCTTAGGCTGCAACATGGATGTACATGATTTACATACCATTTGTCTTATGACTTCGTACTCTTTAAACAAGTCTCCAATGGATGACATTGGGGCTGTTTCCATTCTTTAAAAAAGAAAAAAGAAGAAAAAGTTACTGTGCACTCCATGAGCGTTGTAGTATTTGCCTTCTGGCAAATATACATACGTGTACACATGGATTCTATGCAGGCATAGAATTGCTGGGTCATTGGCATGTAGGAGTTCATTGTTAGTAGAAATTGTCACTGCTTTTTAAAGTAGTTAAATATCTCAAATACACTAGTAGTTTAAATGTTTTATTTTCTTTCTTTCTATGAATGATGGTTGAGGAAGTTTAAAATATACTTAGATGAAAACCACAGGAAGATGTGATCGTCCACATAGACATCAGATTGCATATGTACAATAGACACCCTCATCCTCAGCTCTTTCCGATGCCATCTATAACACTGAGCAAGACTAGCTTGATGGTGGATTGGGTAGAATGGTCATGGCTGACAAATCTCTCATGGGTGTCCCTGGTGGGCATGCTGAGCTAGCTTCTGTGGAGGGTCCTCCCTTCCATGTCTGGAATACCCCCCTAACATACGTCTCATTCTTCATTCCCATTTGTCCTTTGTTCCCATTGACTCCTAGGTCCCCCTATCACTGTCAGCTGCTTGACCTCTGACATCCACCTGGTTGATAAGACACTAAAAACCTAAAGCTAACTCCTTCCAGAGAAATCTTGAGCAGTACGACAGTCAACTCACAGCCCCTTAGAAATGGCTTTGTCTTGAAGAAAAAGGTAACAATACACAGAAGAGGCCAGAAGGAGCCTGCAGCCACCCCAAACGGGACTGTTTTCAGGAGGGGAAAAATAGACAAGCAGAGAAAAATATGCATAATTCACAGTGCCTGTGGGGCACAGGAGTCCAGATGAGCTCTCTGCACTTGACCTGCAGATAGATGGTGATGAAGCCTCTTGGGTTGTGTACAACAGTCTCCCATTGGCACAGAACAATCCCATAATGCAAATCAAGCCCTTACTGCCTTATTGATGCTGACCCCAGGACCAGAACTGTGTAGCATGTTCTGATGTCCAGTCAGGTCAGCCTCTCCTTGCTTGACCCATAGGGAGATCATGGAGCTTGAGAAGGAGAACACACAGGACAAGTGGGTTTGGAGTTTGTGGCCTTTGATAGATGCTGTAATCCACTCTGGTTTCTGCCATCCACACTAGCCTTCCTTAACATACACAAAGGCTCCACCCAAGTGGGCCAAGGGTCCCATCTATTCCAAGACCTTCCATCTATTCCAGGCTCTGCAGCCTGAATCCCTTCTCTACCACCATTCTGAACTTTAAATGCCATGTAATTGCAGGGCACGGGCCATTCTCATTTATGGCAAAACCTAGACATTATTCAAGATGGGTTAATGCAAGTCCCCATTGTCATAAAGCATAAAACACGGCTGTCCAAACTGAGATATGTTAGAAACATAAAATTATACAGAAAGCAAAGATTTGGTTTAACAATGTTTAAATGTAAAACATGTTATCAATAACCTTACATTGTTACTTGCTGAAATGATAATTTTAGATTATATCAATTTAGTTTTATTTTTTTAACACTGTTACCAGACATTATTAAGTGCTATAAGTATCTTGGATAACACAGGGCTAATGCCATCTAAAGGTAAACACCCCACCCCACCTCCCATGTTCATACATGTAAAGCATCATCAGGAACTATGCAGACTACAAAATAAATGTTAGGTATGATCTTATTAGCATTTCCGGTCCTCTGTAAGGGAAGAGACTCTATGGAGTATTGCCCAAGCCAGTCTCCAGGAAAGTCAGGCATAGCAGGAAATCAATCATCTGTCCTCTGAGATGCTTGCAGGATTAATGATGACAAATCGGGAGCGCCTGCCTTTTGATACAGGCATCATGCTAAGTCTGGGTTCATGCTGTCCTTTTGTGATGAGCTGGACACATGAGTCTTGATAAAACTAGATCTCATCCTATTCTCAATATACAGAATGATGGAAAAAAATTGTGCTATATTGCCAATTAGGCTATGGATCACATACCCTACTCTTAGGTAAGGTGATTAGTGCCATTTTTATTTAATTTAGCACAACACTGAGCTCTTTTTTTTTTAAAGTCATGCTTAAAGTGGAAGTAGATATACATATTAAGGTGGAAACTGAAATCCATCTGGAACCTAAGAATATTTAATCTAAATCTTATATAATAATGGTCTGTTATGGGGTTTTTGTCCCCTAAACTGTCAGTAAGACCCTAGCTTTAGGCCACAATGGTGCTGTTGTTCTCAATTCACTGAAAAACAAGTTCTGATCTTTTCTCTTAAAGTATTCCATTTCTAAATGCTTGTGTGTGTGTGTGTGTGTGTGTGTGTGTGTGTGTGTGTGTGTGACAGAGGGGGGGCATATCCTAGTGCTGTGAATTGGAAGTTACAAGCTTTCCTGTGAATGGTACATTATTTACTATCTAGATATGTAAATGAATAATGAGTTCCAAGGGGCAAAGATAGTATTGAAGAGAAAATAAATTCTATGCATTGGATCCACAGAATTAAGAAAAAATTTATAAACTCCTGCTTTCAGCCAATAATAGTAAGTTTTTTGTTGAAGGCTAAAAACACTGAGCTGAGTTACCCAAGCAGGGAAAGAGACATGCATTCCATTGTTCAGTTTGAATTTTCAGAGAGCTGACTTCCATGTTTGTTGTGGTGTTTTTTTTTTCTACAGTCTAACCAATGAGGAGAATGGATGTGGGAGAAGGCAGAGTTCTTTCTGAGAGGCTTGTATACCATCTCACCCCAGTTCTGTGCTTGGTGAATCACTCCGTGGTCTAGGAAAGCACACGTAAGAAGGGCTTATTAGCAACAGGCTAATTAATAGGACCCGGAAATGTGGCACCTTCCCTGCGTTCCTGAGCCCTTTGACAGATCCTGAGACCCACACTCTTTGTGTATGAGTATGTGTGTCTCCAAGACTACTAGGTACTTATTAGAGGTTCAGTCATATGAGATTTGGAACAAGAGGCCAAGCCAGGCAAGGAATATGGACTGGGAAACGGTCCCTAAACCTTCAAATATTCCAATGTGTATATATGCGTAGCAACTCTGAAAGTGTCAGTCTTGAAGAATTTTGAAAGAGACAGATAAAGGACACCCTGAGGACAGTGGACACAGATGTGGACCGTGTTCACTGTCTGAATTGGAGTAGGGGGACACAGAGCAACCTTCAGGTCTCGTCTCTAGGTTGTACTCTCAGTTCTGCACATGTTTCCTGATTCGTTGTTGTCACATAAACTTAACTTCACCATCTCAGACCCACAGGGCTCATCCCTAAAAAACAACAGCAAAAAAGAGAAACATGTCATAATGGTTTAGAGCATTACACACAAGCCCCGGTCATGCCATGTTAACTTTTTTTTTTTTTTTTTTGACATACAATAATGAACCATAAATGGAAGCCGTGCAAGCACTATCCTTGTGAGGATATAACCTGTAACCCAGAATGCCAAGGTCAACAGATCATTAAGTAAGTAATTTGTAGGGTCTCTATTAATAAAGTAGAAACCTGTACCATTAGATTTTGCTAATAATAGAAGGTGCTACTCACAGCCATCGGTGTACGTGATTTTTACATTGTTCCTTCAGTCCCCAACTCTGTACTTGCTTTTCTGTGTCCTCTCCCACATGGAAAGCCAACCTACCGGAGTTGGATAGCACACAGCTGGGAGAAGTTATATGCTAACAAACATGTTATTTTGTTTTGTTTGGGGTGGGGGGCAGGTGGAGTGATTTTATAAAACTTTCTCTCCACAGGTATAGAGGGCGCACACCTTTAAGCTTAGTGTTCGGCAGATGTAGATGCAGATGCAGGGGCAGGGGTAGAATCACAGGCAGAGGCACAGGTACAGGCACAGATAGACACAGGCAAATGCAGGGGGAAGGAAAAGTAGCCAGAGCGACACACAAGGAAGCAAAGAAAAGGAAAAGTAGAGAAGAGAGGATTTGTTAGCATGAAGATCTGTCTCACTAGACCTTCCTTCCCTGAGCAACAGACTGTGGGAATAGCCGGAGACAGCTATGAGCAGCTCCCGCTTCAGGTCCGCCAATAACACGCAATGGTGGGCCAGCATTATGGGTGGCCTTGTCTTCCCAGCCTGGACTGAGGGTGTCAGAGTGTCTGTGGCCTCTCTTGACATCCCTTAGCTCCTCCAGCTGGATGAGGTTAAGGCTTGGGAAGCCCCTGGTGTATAACTTACACGTTAAAAGTCCACGTTAACTTTTATTTACTCATATACTTAATCATTTTGGAACCTGGGATCAAACCCAGAGCATTGTCCAAGCTGGGCAAGTGTTCTACCATAGGCTTTGTACAAAACTCTTCCTATAATGCTTGAAATATGTTTTTTTAACTCCAACGGGTATGCTTTTGAAATGATCCAGCAATTAAAAACCAACTTTGTTTACAAGTGAAGCAAAAGTAAGGGATGCTTTGGAATCCTCTTAATGAGAGAAAATTTAGCTATAAATCACTTTTAAATGTCAAGTGTTTCCTCGACTTTCAACGAAGTTTAACTGTCATGTCATTTAACTGTATACGACTCTTTTCCACATTGCTATTTATGAGTGCATACTGTTGTTTTAGACATTCTATATACCTAGAGTTACATCTTATACTTTCAATCCTGGGTACTATACCCATGGAAAACTGCCCTCTGTGTATCTCAGTGCTTGTTACATAAGTATTTGCTAAGCATTTGCTCCATCATTTAAAACGCATCAATTCGTCAAATTAAAAAACAAACAAAACCCCCGAAAATGTATAGTTCCTTTCTTTGCTAAGGTCTTGGGAAGGAGGGTGCATTTAAAGGCAGGTGGATGGTGGGCATGGTGGGGTTGCAGCTGTCCTCAGATTTCTGAGGGTTCCATTTGCCAAGAAAAGATATGTCCTAATTTGGCTTTTAATTGCAGGTGTGATTGTCCCCAGAGCTGTGCCAGGGACATTACCATGTTAATAGCAGGAAGTGTACTGGGATCAGAGAAGCAAGCTCCTAGTTCCTCCAGCAGCTGAGTCCTCAGTCTTTCTCAAAGGCAGGATTCTGAATATACTGAAAGGGAGACTAGTTGCTGATCTTGGGAAGGGATTCTTTTTGCGGGTCTTTGGGGGTGGGGTGGGGTGGGTAAGGCAACAGATTAAGCAGTGGATCAAAATATAAGAGAAAGCCTTGCTCCCCAAGTTAAAAAGCAGAAAAGAACCAAACTAAAATAAAAATAGCTCCAACCCAGAGATCAAGAGGACCATTTTGTGTAAAGGAAGAATAGAAGTGGTCCGCTTACACTCTGCCAAGCCACTAGCTTGAAGTACATCATTGTGCCAATGGTGGAGGGTCTGAAAGGCCCCATTATTAAGAAGTTAGTGCTTGACAGCGGCGACTCCACAGCAAAATCGCTCCCTTCCAAGAGACGGCATCCTAGGAGTCTTGGGTTAATTACTCAAATTTTCAAATTATCCTTCAGGGAGCAAAATGTAGCATGCACACTCAAAAGCAGATCTGGGGCTAAGATTAGGAGAAGGAGGGCTCTTTCCCATTTTCAAAAATGACCATTTCGATGGTAGAAACCA
The DNA here is from genome assembly GCA_019843815.1 of Montemys delectorum. Taxonomy (NCBI): domain Eukaryota; kingdom Metazoa; phylum Chordata; class Mammalia; order Rodentia; family Muridae; genus Montemys; species Montemys delectorum. The sequence goes on from JADRCD010228667.1 coordinate 44,000, forward strand.
CAAGAGGGGGCAGGAAAAAAGGAAAACACACCCGAGTACCAGGCAGACACTAAATGGCTGGCAGCTGTACAGCCCCGCAGGAAAACAAGATCTGCCCATGTCCTTACTCGGGGCAGTGCTGGCTACACTTCTAAAACAAGTTGTTTCGAATCAAATTGCCCGAGGAGAATGGGGATGCTGAAATGAAGGCACCCAAGGCTTT